>JAYMFT010371346.1:0-21598 GCA_038088735.1 Panulirus argus
CTACCTTCTCATGTCTTTCTCAATAACTATGACCTGGCTCATTTCAAGAGACATGTTTTTCACTTTCTCAAAAATTTATAAATACTTTTTGTCTGTTTTTCCCCCTTTCTCAATTCTCTCTATATTTCAATCAGGGCCCTGCCTTGATGTGGATTTTTCTTCGTAACTGGAGCCTTCAACATAAAAAAAACATACTCGTTAGCACTATGATGCAGTTTACGTGTAGTCTCACATATTCTACAGCATTATGGGGCAGTTTATGTGAAGCCTTACACATACTCGATAGCATTAGAAATCAATTTACGTGAAATTTCTTCTATATTCGACATAATTTTGAAGCAGTTTATGTGAAGTCTCTTATATGTTCGAGAGCATTATGAATCAGTTTACGTGAAGTCTCTCATAATTCGACTTAATTAGAAAGCAGTTTACGAGAAGTCTCTCATATATTCGACAGTATTAGGAAGCAGTTTACGTAAAATCTCTCTCATATTCGGCAGCAAGATTAAGCAGTTTACATGAAGTCTCTCACATATTCGACGGCATTAGAAAGCAGTTTTACTGAAATCTCACATATTCGACAGCAGTATGAAGCAGATTACATGAAATCTCTCCCTTATTCGACCGCATTATGACGTAATCTACGCGATGTCTCTCACATATTCGACAGCATTATGAAGTAGTTTACATGAAGTCTCTCATATATTCAACAGCATTATGACGTAGTTTATGCAAAGTCTCTCACACGTTCGACAGCATTGTGAAGTAGTTTACGTAGTCTTTTACGGGTTCGAGAGCATTATGAGGCAGCTTACGTGAAATCTTTTGCATGTTCAACAGCATTTGAAAACAGTTTGAGTGAAGTCTCTCACATATTCGACAACATTATGGGGCAGTTTACATGACGTCTCTCATATATTCGACATCATTCTGAAGCAGTTTATGTGAAGTCTCTCACATATTCGACAGCATATGAAGTAGTTTATGTGAAGTCTCTAACATATTTGACATCATGGGGTAGTTTATGTGAAGTCTTTCACATATTCAACAGCATTATGAAGCATTTTACGTGAAGGGTCTCACATATTTTCGGCAATATTTTGAAGCAAATTAATTGAAGTCTCTCATATATTCCATAGCACTTTCAAGTAGTTTACGTGAAATCTTTCACATATTCAACAGCATTATGACGTAGTTTACGTGGTCTCTCATATATTCGATAGCATTATTGGGCGGTTTACTTGGTCTCTCACATAACTGACATCATTGTGGGCAGTTTACATAAAGTATCTCACATAAACGAAAGCATTAGAAAGCAGTTTAGGTGAGGTCTCTCACATATTCAACATCATATTTAAGCAGTTCATGTGAAGTCTCTCACATATTCAACAGCATTATGACGTAGTTTACGTGAAGTCTCTCACATATTCGACAGCTTTATGAAACAGTTTACGTGGTCACTCACATATTCGACAGCCTTATGAAGCAATTTACATGAAGTCTCTCATGTGTTGGAAAGCATCATAATGCATTTTACGTGAAGTTTCTCATATATTCAACAACATAATGAAATAGTTTACGCAACGTTTCTCATATATTCGACAACATTATGAAGTACTTTACGTGAAGTCTCTCACATTTTCGACAGCATCATATGAAGCAGTTTACGTAAAGTGTATTACATATTCGACAGCATTATGAAGCAGTTTACGTGAAGTCTCTCATATATTCGACAGCATTATGAAGCAGTCTACGAGAAGTCTCTCATATATTCAACAGCATTTTCAAGTAGTTTAGGTAAAGTCTCTCACATATTCGAAAGCATTAGAAAGCAGTTTACGTGAAGTCTCTCATACATTCGACATCATTAAGAAGCAGTTTATGTGAAGTCTCTCATATATTCAACAGCATTATGAAGCAGTCTTCGTGAAGTCTCTCATATATTCAACAGCATTATCAAGTAGTTTACGTGAAGTCTCTCACATATTCGAAAGCATTATGAAGCTGTTTACGTGAAGTCTCTCCCATATTCGACGGCATTAGAAAGCAGTTTACGTGAAGTTTTCACATATTCGACATCAATTTGAAGCAGTTTATATGAAGTCTCTCACATATTCAATAGCATTAAGAAGCAGTTTACGTGAAGTACTCCACATATTCAACAACATTATGGAGCAGTTTACGCGATGTCTCTCACATATTCGAGAGCATTACAAAACAGTTTATGTGAAGTATCTCACTTATTCGACAGCATGAGGAAGCAGTTCACGTAAAATCTCTCACATATTCATCAACATTATGTCGTAGTTTACTCGAATTCTCACACACATTCGACAGCATTATGAAGCAGTTTCTGTGATGTCTCTTACATAATTAAAAGCATTACGAAGCAGTTTACCTGATGGGTCTCATATAGTCGGCTACTTATGAAGCAGTTTACGTGAAATCTCACATATATTCAACAGCACTAGGAAGAAGTTTACGTAAAGTGTCCAACATATTCAGTAGCATTTTGAAACAGTTTACGCGAAGTGTCATATATTCGACAGCATTATGACGCATTTTACGTGGTCTCTCACATTTTCGACTGCATTAGGAAGCAGTTTACGTGAAATCTCTCACATATTGGACAGCACTTTGAAGCAATTTGAGTGAAGTATTTCACATATTCGAAATAATTTTGGGGCAGTTTATGTGAAGTCTCTCACATATTCAACGGCATTATGAAGTAGTTTACGTGAAGTGTTTGACATGTTCCACAGCATTATTATGAAGCAGTTTACGTAGAGTCTCGCACACATTCGACAGCACTATGAAGCAGTTTGCGTGATATGTTTTACATATTCCACAGCATTAGAAAGTAGCTTACGTGATGTCTCTCAAATATTCGACTACTTAAAGAAGCAGTCTACGTGAAGTCCCTCAATACTCAACAACATTATGACGCAGTTTACGCAAAGTCTCACATATTCGATAGTATTATCAAGCAGTATACGTGAAGTCGCTCATACATTCGACAACATTAATAAGAAGTTTTCCTGAAGTTTCTCACATATTCGACAGCTCTAGGAAGCAGTTTTCGTGAAGTGTCTCATATTCGACAGCATTGTAAAGCATTCCACGTGAAGTCTGTCACATATTCGACAGCATTATGAAGCAGTTTACGTGAAGTGTCTCACATATTCGACAGCACTTTAAAGCAGTTTACATGAAGTGTCTTACATATTCGAGATCATCAGAAAGTATTTTAGGTGAAGTCTCTTGCATATTCGACACCATTTTGATGCAGTTTATGTGAAGTCTCTCACGTATTCAGCAGTTTATGAAGTAGCTTACGTGAAGTCTCTCACATATTCGACAGCTTTAGAAAGCAGTTTCCGTAAAGACTCTCACTTATCCGACAGCATTAAGAAGCAGTTCACGTGAAATCTCTCAGATATTCGACAGCATTATGAAGCAGTTTATGTGGTCTCATACATATTCGGCAGCATTATGAGGCAGTTTACGTGAAGTATCTCACATATTCGACAGCATTAGGAAGCAGTTTACGTGAGGTCTCTCATATATACAACAACATTATGACGTAGTTTACGCGAAGTCTCTCACATGCTCGAAAGTGTTATAAAGACGTTTATGTGAAGTCTCTCCCATATTCGACAATACTATGAAGCAGTTTACGTGAAGTCTCTCATATATTCGACAGCATTAACAAGCAGTTTACGTAAAATCTCTCACATATTCGACAGCAATTCAAGCAGTTTACGAGAATTCTCTCACATACCTGACAGCATTATGTAGCAGTTTACGTAAATTCCCTCATATATTCGAAATCAGAATGGGGCAGTTTACGTAAAGACTCTCACAACAACGAAAGCATTAGAAAGCAGTTTACGTGAAGTCTCTCACAGATTCGACATCATTTTTAAGCAGTTTGAAGTCTCACATATTAGGTAGTAGGTTGTTGACAACAGCCGCCCAGGGTGGTACTACCGTCATGACTGAGGAACGTTAAAGTGTTGCCCGAAACCATCCTACGCTCTCCATGTCAGGATTGCTGGTCTTACTTCCTGTCTCATCAAAACGGGACTACCGGGCTACTCCTACCATCTTCTTACAAGCACCACACACCTAATCATATCTTGCTTGTCATTATTACTTTTTCACGTAAGTACTCTTGCCAATTCCTATCCGCTCTAACATTTACAAGCTCATAATGAGAGTATCCGTCCAATCTATAGCCATGGCCCCTAGTCCCCGGCGTCATGGGGTGCTAAGAATCTCCGGGTTTCAGCCTGACTCTACTGCCAATGAAATGGAAGGCTCTAGCAGTAGCTTGTGTCAGGCTGGGAAGGCTTTTGTCAGGCTGGGATGGCTTGTGTAAGGCTGGGATTGTTTGTATCTGGCTGGGATGGCTTTTGTCAGGTTGGCATGGCTTTTATCAGGCTGGGATGGCCTGCGTCAGGCTGGGATGGCCTGTATCAGGCAAAGATGGCTTATGTCAGACTGAGATAGCTTGTATCAGGTTGGGATGTCTTGTGTCAGGCTGGTGTGGTTTGTATCAGGCTGGGATGGCTTTTATCCGGTTGGGATGACTTATGTTAGGTTGGAAAGGCTTTTATCAGGCTGAGATGGTTTTTGTCAGACTAGGATTGCTTGTGTGTTGCTGGGATGGCTTTTGTCAGGCTGGGATGTCTTTTGTCAGGCTGGGATATCTTTTGTCAGGCTGGGATGTCTTGTGTCAGGTTGGGATGGCTTGAGTCTGGTTGGGATGCATTTTGTCAAGCTGGGATGGCTTGTATCATGTTGGGATAGGTTTTGTCAAGCTGGGATGGCTTGTGTCAGGCTGGGATGACTTTCATCTGGTTGGGATGGCTTTTGTCAGACTGGGATTGCTTATGTCAGGCGGTGAATGCTTGTGTCAGGCTGGGATGGCTTGTATCGGGTTGAGATGGTTCGTGTCAGGTTGGGATGGCTTGTGTCAGGCTGGAAGGGCTTGTGTCAGGCTGGGATGGCTTTTTTCAGGCTGGGATGGCGTCTGTCAGGTTGGGATGGCTTGTATCAGGCTGGGTTGGCTTGTGTCAGGTTTAAATTGGGATGGCTTGTGTCACGTTGGGATGGATTGTGTCAGGCTAGGGTGGCTTGTCTCAGGTTGGGATATCTTGTGTCAGTCTGGGATGGCTTTTATCATGCTGGGATGGTTTGTATCAGGCTGGGATGGCTTGTGTCAGTTTGGGATGGCCTGTAACAGGCTGGGATGGGTTGTATCTGGTTGAGATGGCTTGTTTCAGGCTTGGGTGGCTTGTATCAAGCTGTGAGACTTAGTTTGGGATGGATATGTCAGGCTGGGAGGGCTTTTATCAATTTGGGATGGTTTGCGTCAGGTTTTGATGGCTTGCATCATTTTGGGATGGCTTGTATCAGGTTGGGATGGCTTGTGTCATGGTCAAATGGCTTGTGTCAGGCTGAGTTGGCTTGTCTGTGATGGCTTCTATTAGGCTGGGATGACTTGTATCAGGCTGAGATGGCTCGTGTCGGGTTGGGATGGCTTGGGTTACGTTGGGATGGCTTGTGTCAGGCTGAGATGGCTTTTGTCAAGTTGGGATGGGTCTTGTTAGGTTGGCTTTTGTCAGGCTGGGATGGCTTGTATCATGTTGGATAGCTTGTATCAAACTGGGATAGCTTGTGTCAGGCTGAGATGGGTTTTATTTGGATGGGATGGCTTTTGTCAGGTTGGCATGGCTTATGTCAAGCGGTAATGGCTTGTGTCAGGCTGGGATGGCTTGTGTCGTGCAGGGATGGCTTGTATCAGGTTGAGATGGCTTGTGTCAGGTTGGAATGGCTTGTGTCATTCTGGGATGTCTTGTATCAGGCTGGGATGTCTTGTATCAGGTTGGGATGGCTTGTGTTAGGCTGGGATGGCCTTTATCAGGCTGGCAAGACTTGTATCAGACTGGGCTGGCGTGTGTCAGATTGGGAAGGCTTGTATCAGACTCGGATGGCTTTTTCAGGCTAGGATGGCTTGTATCAGTCTAGAATGTCTTGTACCAGGTTGGGATGGCTTGTGTCACGTTGAGATGGCTTGAATCAGGCTGGGATGGCTTTTTCAGGCTGGGATGGCTTGTGTCAAGTTGGGATGGCTTTTGTCGGGCTAGAATGGCTTTTTTCAGGCTGGGATGGCTTTTATCAGGCTGGGATGGCCTTTGTCATTCTAAGTTGGCTTGTATCAGGCTCTGATGGTTTGTGTCAGGCTGTGATGGCTTATGTCAGGCTGGGATGACTTGTGTCCGACTGGAATAGCTTATATCAGGCTGGGATGTCTTGTATCAGGTTGGGATGGCTTGTGTCAGGGTGGGATGGTTTTTGTCAAGCTGGAATGGCTTGTGTCAGGCTGGGGATGGCCTTTGTCGGGCTATGTTGGTTCGCATCAGGCGGGGATGTCTTGTATCATGTTGGAACGGCTTGTGTCATACTGGGATGGCTTCTATCAGTGTGGGATTGCTTTTATCGGGTTGGGATGGCTTGTATCAGGCTGTAATGGCTTTTATCTGGTTGGAATGGTTTATGTCAGGCTGGCATGGCTTGTGTCAGGATGGAATGGTTTGTATCAAGCTGGAATTGCTTGTGTCAGGCTGGGATGGCTTGTGTCCAGCTGGGATGGCCTGTGTCAGGCAGGGAATGCTTGTGTTAGGATAGGAAGGCTTGTATCAAGCTGGAGTGCTTGTATCAGGCTGTGATGGCCTTTATCTAGTTGGAATGGTTTATGTCAGGCTGGGATGGCTTCTGTCAGGATGGGATGGTTTGTATCACACTGGAGTTGCTTGTGTCAGGTTCGGATAACTTGTGTCCATTTGGGATGGCCTGTATGTCTGAGATGCTTTAGTCAAACTGGAATGGCTTGTATTAGTTTGGGATGTCTTGTATTAGGCTGAGGTGGCTTGTTTCAGGCTGGGATGGCCTGTATTAGGTTGGGATGTCTTATATCAGGCTGGGGTGCCTTGTGTTAGGTTTTGATGGCTTTTATCCGGTTGGGATGGCTTTTATGAATCTGGGATGGCTTTCGTCAGACTGGGATTGCTTGAGTGTTGCTGGGATGGCTTTTGTCAGATTGGGATGCTTCGTGTCAAGCTGGGATGTCTTGTGTCAGGCTGGGATGGCTTGTGTCAGGTTGGGAAGGCTTTTATCAGGTTGGGATGGCTTATGTCAGGCTGGGATGGTTTCTATCACGCTGGAATGGCTTGTGTCATGCTGGGATGGATTGTACTAAGTTGGGATTGTTTTTATCCTGCTGGGATGGTTTGTATTAGGCTGGGATGGCTTTTATCAGGCTGGGATGGCTTTTATCAGGCTGGGATGGTTTATGTCAGGCGAGGATGGCTTTTTTCATTCTAGGCTGGTTTGTGTCAGGCTGAGATGGCTTGAATCAGGCTGGGATGGCTTGTGTCAGGCTGGGATGGCTTGTATCAAGCTGGGATGTCTTGTATCAGGTTGGGATGGTCTGTGTCAGGCTTATATAGCTTGAATTAGGCTGAAATGGCTTGGTTCAGGTTGGGATGGCTTGTGTCAAGTTGGATTAGCTTGTTTCAGGCTGTGATGGCTTGTCAGACTGGGATGGTTTGTGTCAGGCTGGGATGGCTTTTGTCAGGCTTGGTTGGCTTGTATCAGGCTGGGATGGCTTTTATCAGGTTGGGATAGCTTGTATCAGGCTATGATGGCCTTTATATATTTGGAATGATTTAATTCAGGTTGGGATGTCTTGTATCAGGTTGGGATGGCTTGTGTCAGGCTGGAATGGATTGCTTCAGGCTGGGATGGCTTGTGTCAAGTTGGATTGGCTTTTTCAGGCTGTGGTGGCTTGTCAGGTTGGGATGGTTTGTGTCAGGCTAGGATGGCTTGTGTCAGGCTGGAATGGCTTTTCTCAGGCTGGGAAGGGGTTTTTCAGGTTGGGATGGCTTGTATCAGGCTATGATGACCTTTATCTATTTGGAATAGTTTATGTCAGGCTGGGATGGCTTCTATCATTATGGGATGGTTTGTATCAAGCTGGGATTGCTTGTGTCAGATTGGGATGGCTTGTGTCTATCTGGGATGGCTTCTAACAAGTTGAAGTGCTTGCCTCAGGTTGGGATGGCTTCTAACAAGTTGAAGTGCTTGCCTCAGGTTGGGATGGCTTGTGTCAAGTTGGGATGGCTTTTGTCAGGCTAGGATGGCTTTTCTTAGGATGGAATGGTTTGATTCACGCTGGGATTGCTTGTGACAGGTTGGGATAGCTTGTGTCTAGCTCGGATGGCTTGTATGAAATTGAAGTGCTTGCCTGAGGTTGGGATGGCTTGTATCAAGTTGGAATGGTTAATGTCAGGCAAGGATGGCTTCTGTCAGGATGGGATGGTTTGTATCACGCTGGGATTGCTTGTGTCAGGCTCTGATTGCTTGTGTTAAGTTGGAATGGCTTATGTCACGCTGGGATGGCTTGTGTCAGACTGGGATGGCTTGTATCAAGCTGGAATGTCTTGTATCAGGTTTGGATGGCTTAAATCAGGCTGGGATGGCTTGTGTCAGGCTGAGAAGGCTTATGTCAGGCTAGGATGGCTTCTGTTAGGCTGAGATGGCTTTTGTCAGCCTAGGAGGGCTTTTATCGGGTTGGGATGGCTTTCAACAAGGATGAGATGGCTTGTGTCCGATTGGGATGGCTTATGTCAGACTGGGATAGCCTGTGTCAGGCTGAGATGGCTTTTTTAGGCTAGGATGTCTTGTATCAGGCTGGTGTGGCTTGTGTCAGGCTGGGATGGCTTTTATCCGGTTGGGATGGCTTAAGTTAGGTTCGGACGGCTTTTATGAGGCTGGGATGGCTTTTGTCAGACTAGGATTGCTTGAGTGTTGCTTGGATGACTTTTGTCACGTTGGGATGGTTTGTGTCTGCCTGGGATGTCTTGTGTCAGGCTGAGAAATCTTTTGTCAGGTTGGGATGTCTTGTGTCATTTTGGGATGGCTTGTGTCAGGTTTGGAAGGCTTTCATCAGGTTGTGATGGTTTATGTCAGGCTAGGATGGCTTGTGTCATGCTGAGATGGATTGTATCAGGTTGGGATTAGTTATGTCCTGTTGCGATGGCTTGTATTAGGTTTGGATGGCTTTTATCAGGTTGGGATGGCCTATGTCAGGCGGGAATGGATTTTTTCATTCTAGGCTGGCTTGCGTCGGGCTGAGATGGCTTGAATCGGGCTGAGGTGGCTTGTGTCAGGCTGGGGTGGCTTGTTTCAAGCTGGGATGTCTTGTATCAGGTTGGGATGGCTTGTGTCAGGCTGAAATGGCTTGAATCAGGCTGGAATGGCTTGGGTCAGGTTGGGATGGCTTATGTCAAGTTGCATTGGCTTATTTCAGGCTATGATGGCTTGTAGGCTGGGATGGTTTGTGTCAGGCTGGGATGGCTTTTGCCAGGCTTGGTTGGCTTCTATCAGGCTGGGATGGCTTGTATTTCGATGCCATGGCTTGCATCAGGCTGGAATGGCTTTTATCAGGCTGAGATGGCTTTTATCAGGTTGGGATGGCTTGTATGAAGCTGTGATGGTCTTTATCTATTTGGAATGGTTTATGTCAGGCTGGGATGGCTTCTGTCATGATGGGATGGTGTGTATCCCGCTGGGATTGCTTGTGTCAGGTTGGAAAACTTATATCCAGCTGGGAAGGCTTGTATTAAGCTGAAGTGCTTTCCTCAGATGGGGATTGCTTGTGTCAAGTTGGGATGGCTTGTGTCAGGCTGGCATGGCGTTTGTCAGGCTAGGATGGCCTGTGTCAGGCTGGGATGGCCTGCGTCAGGCTGGGATGGTTTGTGTCAGGCTGGGATGGCTCTTATCAGGTTGGGATGGTTTGTGTTAGGTTGGGACGGCTTGTATCAAGCTGGAGTGGCTTGTGTCAACTGGGATGGCTTGTGTGTTGCTGGGATGGCTTTAGTCACGCTGGGATGGTTTGTGTCAGGCTGGGATGTCTTGTGTTAGGCTGGGAAATCTTTTGTTAGGCTTGGATCGCTTGCGTCAGATTGGGATGGCTTGTGTCAGGTTAGGAAGGCTTTTATCAGGTTGGAATGGCTTATGTCCCGCTGGGATCGCTTATATCAGGTTCGGATGGCTTTTATCAGGGTGGGGATGGCTTTTATCAGGTTGGGATGGCTAATGTCAGGAGGGAATGAATTTTGTCAGGCTGGAATGGCTTGTGTCAGGCTGAAATGGATTTTTGTCAGGCTGGGCTGGCTTTTGTCAGGCTGAGATAGCTTGAATCAGGCTGGGATGACTTGGGTCAGGTTTGAATGACTTGTTTCAGGCTGGAATGACTTCTGCCAAGTTGGGAGGGTTTTTGTCAGACTGGGATGATTTTTGTCAGGCTGGGTTGGCTTGTATCAGGCTGGGATGGCTTGTATCATGTTGGAATGGTTTATGTCAGGCTAGGATGGCTTCTGTCAGCATGGGATGGTTTATATCACGCTGGGATTGCTTGTGTCAGGTTGGGATGGCTTGCATCCGCTTGGATGGCCTTTGTCAGGCTGGGAATGCTTGTGTCAGGCTGGAAAGGCTAGTATCAAGTGGAGTGCTTGCCTCAGGCTGGGATGGCTTTTATCAAGTTGGGATTACTTTTGTCAGGCTGGGATGGCTTTTGTCAGGCTGGGATGGCTTTTGTCAGGCTGGGAAGACTTGTGTCAGGCAGGGATGGCTTTTGCCAAGTTTGGATGGCCTTTATGAGGCTGGGATGGCTTGTGTCAGCCTGGGGGCCTTTATCATGTTGGAATGGCTTTTATCAGGCTGGGAATGCCTTTTGTCTGATTGGCATGGCTTCTGTCAGGCCGAAATGGCTTTTGTCAGGCTGGGATGGTTTGTGTCAGTCAGAGATGGCTTGTATCAGGCTGGGGTGGCTTGTATCAGGCTGGGATGGCTTTTATCTGGTTGGCATGGTTTCTGTTAGGTTGGGACGGCTTGTATCATGCTGGGATGGCTTGTGTCAGACTGGGATGGCTTGTGTGTTGTCGGGATGGCTTTTGTCACGCTGGGATGGTTTGTGTTAGGCTGGGATGGCTTTTGTCCGGCAGGGATATCTTTTGTCAGGCTGGGATGGCGTTTGTCAGCTTGGGATGGCTTGTGTCAGGTTGGGATGGCTTTTATCGGGTTGGAAGGGCTTATGTCAGGCTGGGATGGCTTCTATCACGCTGGGATGGCTTGTGCCATGCTCGGATGGCTTGCATCCGCTTGGGATGGCTTTTGTCATTCTGGGATGGCTTGTATTAAGTTCCAATGGCTTTATCAGACTGGGATGGCTTTTATAATTTTGGGATGGCTTATGTCGGCGGGGATGGCTTTTGTCAGGCTATCATGGCTTTCAGGCTGGGATGGATTTTTTCAGGCTAAGTTTTTTTGTGTCAGGCTGGGATGGCTTGTGTCAGGCTGCGATGGCTCGAGTCATGCTGGGATGACTTGTGTCAGTTGGAATGAAGTGTGTCAGGTTGAAATGGCTTTTGTCAGATTGGAATGCCTTGTATCAGGTTCGGATGGCTTATGTGAGGTTAGGTTGTCTTGTTTCTTGCTGGAATGGCTTGTGTCAGGCTAGGATGGCTTGTATCATGTTGGGATGACTTGTATCATGCTGGGATGGCTTTTATCAGGTTGGGATGGCTTGTGTCAGGCTGGGATGGCTTGTATCAGGTTGGGATGGCTTGTGTCAGGCTGGAATGGGTTGTTTCATGCTGTATTGGCTTATGTCAGGTTGGGATGGCCTTTGTCAGGCTGGGATGGCTTGTGTCAAGTTGGAATGGCTTGTGTCATTCTGGGATGTCTTGTATCAAGGTGAGATGTCTTGCATTAGGTTTGAATGACTTGTGTCAGGATGGGATGGCTTTTGTCAGGCTGGAATAACTTTTATCAGGCTGGGATGGCGTCTGTCAGGTTGGAATAGCTTGTGTCAGGCTGAGTTGGCTTGTCTCAGGCTGGGATGGCTTGTATCAGTCTTTGAATACTTGTATCAGGTTGGGATGGCTTATGTCAGGTTGAGATGGCTTGAATCAGGCTGGTATGGCTTGGGTCAGGTTGGGATGGCTTGTTTCAGGTTGGGATGTCTTGTGTCAGGTTGGAATGGCTTTTGTCTGACTGGGATGGTTTGTATCAAGCTGGGATGGCCTTTGTCATTCTAAGTTGGCTTGTATCAGGCTGTGATGGCTTGTGTCAGGTTGGAATGGCTTGTGTCAGGCTGGGATGGCTTGTGTCAGACTGGGATGGCTTTTATCAGGCTGAGATATCTTTTATCAGGTTGGGATGGCTTGTGTCTGGTTGATTTGGCTTATATCAGATTCGGATGGCTTGGGTCAGGTTGGGATGGCTTATGTCAAGTTGGGATGGCTTGTGTCAGGTTGGGATGGCTTGTGTCAGACTGGGATGGCTTTTATCAGGCTGAGATATCTTCTATCAGGTTGGGATGGCTTGTGTCTAGTTGATTTGGCATATATCAGGATGGGATGGCTTGGGTCAGGTTAGGATGGTTTATGTCAAGTTGGGATGGCTTGTGTCAGGTTGGGATGGCTTTTGTTAGGCTAGGGTGGTTTGTGTCCGGCTTGGATGGCATAAGTCAGGCTGCGTTGGCTTGTATTAGGCTGGGATGGTTTGTGTCAGGCTGGAATGGCTTTTATATAACTGGGATGGCTTTTATCAGGTTGGGATGGCTTGTATCAGGCTGTGATATCATCTATCTGGTTGGAATGTCTTATGTCAGGCTGGAATGGTTTGTGTAAGGATGGATTGGTTTGTATCAGGCTGGGATTGCTTGTGTCAGGTTGGGATGGCTTGTGTCCGGCTGGGATGGCCTGTGTCAGGCTGGGAATGCTTTTGTCAGGCTGGGAGGGCTTGTATGAAGCTGGAGTGCTTGTCTCAGGTTGGGATGGCTTGTGTCAGGTTGGGATGGCTTGTGTCAGGCTGGGATGCCTTGTGTCAGCTTGGGAAGGCTTTTGACAGGCTAGGTTGGCCTGCGTCAGGCTAAGATGGTTTGTATCAGGCTGGGATGGCCTGTGTCAGTTTGGGATGGCCTTTATCAGGCTGGGATGGCTTGTATCAACCTGGGAGGGTTTTTATCAGGATGGAAAGGCTTTTATCAGGCTGGGATGGCTTGTTTCCGGTTGGGATGGCTTGTGTCAGGCTGGGATGGCCTGTGTCAAGTTGAGATGGCTTGTGTCAGGCTGGGATGGCTTGTATCAGGTTGGGATTGCTTTTATCCTGTTGAAATTGCTTATTTTAGGTTGGGACGGCTTTCATCAGGCTGGGATGGCTTTTGTCAGACTAGGAATGCTTGTGTGTTGTTGGAATTGCTTTTGTCAAACTGTGATGGATTGTGTCAGGCTGGGATATCTTTTGTCAAGCTGGGATTCTTGTGTCAGGTTTCGATGGCTTGTGTCAGGCTGGGAAGGCATTTATCAGGCTGAGAGGGCTTATAGCAGGCTGTGATGGATTCTATCACGCTTGGATGGCTTGTTTGTCATGCTGATATGGATTGTATCAGGTTGGGATGACTTATGTCCTGCTGGGATGGCTTGTATTAGGTTCGGATAGCTTTTATCAGGCTGGGATGGCTTTTATCAGGTTGGGATGGCTTATGTCAGGGGGATGGATTTTTTGATTTTGTCCTGGCTTGAATCAGGCTTTGATAACTTGTGTCAAGCTGGGATGGCTTATATCAAGCTGGGATTCTTGTATCAGGTTGGGATGGTTTGTATCAGGCTGAGTTGGCTTGAATCAGGCTGAAATGGCTTAGGTCAAGCTGGGATTATTTGTGTCAGGCTGGGTTGGCTTTTGTCTGGCTAGGTTGGCTTGTATCAGGCTGGAATGGCTTGCATCACGATGGGATTGCTTGTGTCAGGCTGGAATGGCTTTTATAAGGCTGGGATTGTTTTTATCAGGTTGAGATGGCTTGCATTAGGATGTGATGGTTTTTATCTAGTTGGAATGGTTTATGATATGGTTTTTGGAATGGTTTGCATCAGACTGGGATTGCTTGTGTCAGGTTGGAAATGCTTGTGTCAGGCTGGGAAGGCTTGTATCAAGCTGGAGTGCTTGCCTCAGGTTGGGATGGCTTGTGTCAAGTTGGCATGGCTTGCGTCAGGCTGGGATGGCTTTTGTCAGGCTGGGATGGTTTGTATCAGGCTGGGATGGCTTCTGTCAGGATGAGATGGTTTATATCATGCTGGGATTGCTTTTGTCAGGTTGGGATGGCTTGTGTCCAGCTGGGATGGATTTGTCAGGTTGGGGTGGCTTATGTCAGGCTGGGAAGGCTTGTATCAAGCTGAAGTGCTTGCCTCAGGTTGGGATGGCTTGTGTCAAGTTGGGATATCTTGTGTCAGGCTGGGATGGCTTTTGTCAGGCTGGAATGGCTTTTGTCAGGTTGGGATGGCCTTTATCAGGCTGGGAATGCTTGTGTTAGGTTTGGAAGGCTTGTATCAAGCTGAAGTGCTTGCCTCAGGTTGGGATGGCTTGTTCCAAGTTGGGACGGCTTGTGTCAGGCTGGCATGGTGTTTGTCAGGCTTGGATGGCTTTTGTCAAGCTTGGATTGTTTGTGTCAGGCTGGGATGGCTTTTGTCAGGCTGGGATGGCCTTTATCAGGACGGGATGGCTTGAGTCAGCCTGGGATGGCTTGTGTTCGGTTGGGATGGCTTGTGTCAAACTGGGATGGCCTGTGTCAGGCTGAGATGGCTTGTGCCAGGTTTTGATAGCTTGTATCAGGTTGGGATGTTTTGTATCAGGCTAGGGTGGCTTGTATCAGGCTGGAATGGCTTTTATCCGGTTGGAATGGCTTAGGTTAGGTTGGGACGGCTTGTATCAATCTGGGATGGTTTTAGTCAGACTATGATGGCTTATGTGTTGCTGGGATGGCTTTTGTCAAGCTGGGAAGGCTTATGTCAGGCTGGGAAGTCTTGTGTCGGGTTGGGATATCTCTTTTCATGCTGGGATGGCTTGTGTCAGGTTGGGACGGCTTGTGTCAGGTTGGGATGGCTTGTGTCAGGTTGGGAAGGCTTTTATCAGGTTTGGATGGCTTTTTTCATGTTAGGTTGGCTTATATCAGGCAGGGATGGCTTGTGGCAGCTGGGCTGGCTTGTGTCAGACTGAAATGGCTTGAATCAGGCTGAGATAGTTCTTTGTCAGGCTGGGATGGCTTGTATCAGACTGGGGTGACTTGTATCAGGTTGGGATGGCTTGTGTCAGGCTGAGATGGTTTGAATCAAGCTAGGATAGCTTGGATCAGGTTGGGATGGCTTTTTCAGGCTGGGATGGCTATTGTCAGGCTGGGATGGTTTGTGTCGGACTGGAATGGGTTTTGTTAGGCTGAACTGCTTGTATCAGGCTAGAATGGCTTGTATCACGATGGAATGGCTTGTGTCAGGCTGGAATGGCTTTTATCCAGTTGGAATGGTTTATGTCAGTCTAGGATGGCTTTTGTCAGGATTGGATGGTTTTTATCACGCTGGGATTGCTTGCCTCAGATTGGGATGGCTTGTGTCAAGTTGGGAAGGATTATTTTCAGATTGGGATGGCTTGTATCAGGCTGGGATGGCTTGTATTAGGCTGGGATGACTTGTATCAGGCTGGGATGGCTTTTTGTCAGTTTGGGATGGCTTTTATGAGGCTGGGACGGCTTGTGTCAGGCTGGGATGTCTTTTATCATGTTGGGATTTCCATCCCGCTGGATTGTCTTGTGTTCGGTTGGGATGACCTATGTCGTGCTGGGATGGCCTGTGTCAGGAAGAAATGGCTTGTGTCAGCGGGGATGGCTTGTATCAGGTTGATATGTCTTGTATTAGGCTGTGGTGGCTTGTATTAGGCTGGGATGGCTTTTATTCGGTTGGGATGGCTTATTCTAGGTTGGAACGGCTTGTAACATGCTGGGATAGCTTGTGTCAGACTGGGATGGCCTGTGTGTTGTTGGGATGGCTTTTGTCACGCTGGGATGGCATGTGCCAGGTTGGTATATCTTTTGTCAAGCTGGGATGGCTCTTGTCAGGTTGGCATGGCTTGTGTCAGGTTGGGATAGCTTTTATCGGTTTGGGTGGGCTTATGTCAGCGTAGGATGGCTTTTATCACGCTGGGGTGGCTTGCGTCATGCTGGGATGGCTTGCATCAGGTTGTAATGGCCTCTGTTCTGCTGGGATGGCTTTTATCAGGTTGGGATGGCTTATATCAGGCTAGGATGGCTTGTGTTAGGCTGGGACGGCTTGTGTCATGCTGGGATGGCTTGTGTCAGATTGGGATGGACTGTGTCAGGTTGGAATGGCTTGTATCAGTCTGGGATTGGCTACGTCATGCTGGAATGGTTTGTTTCAGGCTGGGATAGCTTGTGTCATGGTGGGATGGTTTGTATCAGGCTGGGATGGCTTGTGTCAGGCTGGGATGGGTTATGTTAGGCTGGGATGGCTTGTGTCATTCTAAGATGTCTTGTATCAGGCTGGGATGCCTTGTATCAGGTTGGGATGGCTTGTGTCAGGCTGGGATAACTTGTATCACGCTAGATTGGCTTAGATCAGATTGGGATGGCTTGTGTCATTTTGTGATGGCTTGTGTCAGGCTAGGATGGCTTGTGTCAGGCTGAGATGACCTGTATCAGGTTGGGATGGCTTGTGTCAGGCTGGGATGGCTTGTATCAGGTTAGAATGCCTTGTGTCAAGCTGGGATGGTTTGTGTCAGGTTGGGATAGCTTGTGTCAGACCAGGATGGCTTGTATCATGCTGGGATGGCTTGGGTCAGGTTGGGTTGGCTTTTGTCAAGTTGGGATTGCTTGTGTCAGGCTGGGATGGCTTGTGTCAGGCTGGGATGGCCTTTGTCAGACTGAGATGGCTTGTGTCAACTGGGATGGTTTGTATGATGCTGGGATGGCTTTTGTCAGGCTGGGATGGCTTATATCAGGCAGGGATTGCTTTTGTTAGGTTCGGATGGCTTGTGTCACGCTGGTATGGCTTGTTTCAGGTTGGGATGGTTTGTGTCAGGCTAGAATGGCTTGTGGTAGGTTGGGATGGCCTTTATGATGCTGGGATATCCTGTGTCAGGCTAGCATGGCTTGTGTCAGTTTGGGATGGCCTCTGTCAGGCTGGGATGGCTTTTTTCTGATTGGGATGGCTTTTATCATGCTGAAATGGCTTTTATCAGGTTGAGATAACTTTTGTCAGGTTGGGATGGCTTTAGCTCGGCTGGGATGGCCTGTGTGAATCTGGGTTGGCTTGTGTCAGGATGGGATAGTCTGTGTCAGGCTGAGATGGCTTTTATCAGGTTGGGATGGCTTTGTCAGACTGGGATGACTTCTGTCAGTTTGGGATGGTTTGTGTCAAGCTAGGATGGCTTGTGTCAGGTTGGGATGGCATGTGTTATTTTAGAATGATTTTTGTCTGGCTGGGATGGCTTATATCAGGTTGGGATGGCTTCTGTCAGGCTGGGATTCCTTGTGTCAGTTTGGGATGGCTTGTATCATGCTGGTATGGCTTTTGTCAGGCTTGGATGGCTTATAGCAGGCTGGGATTGCTTTTATCAGGTTGGGATGGTTTGTGTCTGGCTGGTATGGCTTGTTTCAGGTTAGGATGGTTTGTGTAAGGCTGAAATGGCTTGTGGTGGGTTGGGATGGCTTTTATGATGCTGGCATGTCCTGTGTCAGGCTGGAATGGTTTGTGTCAGTTTGGGATGGTCTCTGTCAGGCTGGGATGGTTTTTATCTGAGTGGGATGGCTTTTATCATGCTGAAATGGCTTTCATCAGGTTGGGATGGCTTGTCAGACTGGGATTGCTTGTGTCAGGTTGGGATCTCTTTAGTCCGGCTGGGAAGGCCTATTTGAGCCTGGGCTGGCTTGTGTCAGGATGAAATAGTCTGTGTCAGGCTGGGATTGCTTGTATTAGACTGGGATGGCTTTTGTTAGGCTGGGATGACGTCTGAGGCTGGACTGAAATTTTCCAGCCTGGAGCAACGTGTGTGGGCTGGGAAACGTGCATCAAGCTGCGCCGACTTGTGCTGGGGTCGGGCGGCGTGAACCAGATTGGTGAGACGTATGCCGGCCTGGGGAGACGTGTGTCACGCAGGTCTTACTTCTCGATCTTCGCTGTGACAAGCGTGTAGTAACGGCGTACTTCCCTGTTTGAATTCTGTTACTGGTGTAATCCTGTCATAATTCCCTCCCTGTACTTTCACTTCACATTCAGTTGCCACACTCGCCCGCCCCTCATTTTTGTGAAATATCCTTCACTCTCCAGAGTTTTCTACGGCTTCAGTATAGGTAGTCTGTAGAATGCTTTCTCTGCATTCAAAATCGAGATATATTTTCCATCATTCCACTTCCACCTGGCTTCATACATCATTTTCCGGACAAATGCCAGACCTGCCCCTCCTCTCCCCAGGCTGTCGTCTATAAGTGCATTCCTCAATTTCTTGTATTCTCTCGTCCAGCTTACGTCTCTGCACCACCAGAGATAATCCTCTATATATCCCGTAACCCTTCTCATCCCTTCCCGTGTACGGACAGACTACTACCTGATAGTAAGTTCCGACCTCAGTTTCAAATGCCCAGCCCTGTGTCCCTGTCTAACTGTGTTCCAGTCCCCGATTACCACCACCTTGCCACTGACTTCCTTCACATCGGCATCCAACTCCACACGTCTGCCGCATTTCTGTTGTCTTACTTAACTCCATTCCATTTTCTCAGTCCTTCCAGTTTGGTGCTTTTGTTCCGGCATCGTTCACCCTTGTCTTAAGTTCAGCGGTCCGTCCCTCTGCTCCTCAAGTGCATTTCTAAGGTCCTGTGTTTGTTGCTATTGCGCATCTCAATGACGACCTTTGATGTATCTCCACAAGCTTCCCGGGTTTTCCTCGCCTTTGCGACCTTCTCTCCCATCCGTCCTTCTCCTGACGCTGCTTATCTTCCACACCATATGAACGTTCCTGGACTTTTTCATTTTCTTTTTTCTGTTCATGGGTGACAAATGTTCACTGCCAGTCACTGCTCACTCCGGCACGGTCCCCTGATATATCTAATTCACTTTCCGACATTACTCGATTCTTTTCTTTTTTTTTAGCTCTCATATTTTTCATATCTACGTAAGTATGTCGTCATGTCGGTAACACTCGCCTCCGTCCCAGCAAGAACTGGTATATTTTAGCATTTCACCCTCGTGGCGCAGGTTTGGCTTGGGAGCTAAACTATCGAAAATAATCCTGGTACCTCAGTGGTGTTCACTCTCTGATCTCTGTGCTCGCTCTATTATTTTTCCCTCCAGCCCTCGAAACCATTTTCTGTAATCCCAGGACCGTAGAGCAAAGAACAAAATCCTCTAAAATCCACTCAGGTTATATCACGTCTCTCTTGGTAATACTGACAGCCTAGAGACTCTCCTTTACAAGACCACTTTATATTTTCCTTCGTCCTCTCCTGTGATATTTGCTTTGTAGTGTGACGGTCCTCCGCTGACCTGCGCCAGCTGCGGTAGGGACGCTGTCGTTAGGCTGACGCCGAAATTCATGTCATTTTCCTATTGGACTCCTCTCCGTCTTTACACGTGAATGAACGGGCCATCTGTGTGTGTGTGTGTGTGTGTGTGTGTGTGTGTGTGTGTGTGCGAAATGGTGTATATATAAGCCTCTGTGTTTAAATGTTTTCCAAGGTAACTAAACATGTTGTTGTATCCAATCCCTAACACCACCCAAATGCCAACGCCGTCCACTCATGACCTCCAGACATCCCATATTGTTAAAAGAGCCCTTGTGTAGGAAGCCGCACCGGTAATATCTTTCCTTACTTTGAGAGGGACCTTTGTAAAGTGGTTATGGAAGAATAAAGAAAGGAGTATTTTCCTTTTTTTCTGGCACACTCATGAACTAAGGCCAGGTACAATGATTTCTCAGCACCTGCTCTTATAAACATCGTAAAAGACAGAATATCTTATCTCTCTCTCTCTCTCTCTCTCTCTCTCTCTCTCTCCCCAGGCAACTGACGTTGCTGGAATGAAGCGTCATCATCAGTCTGTGTATCAATTCATGTTTGTCTTATCTGTCCGCCTCAGCTCGTGCGTGGAAGCCCTCCGGATGTTCTTCTGAAATTCGATCCTCGTGTTTTCGAGTTAGTTTTATTTCATCAATTTTATGTCGGTTACAATGTTCAGAAAATCAGATATAAAAGGATGAATCAAAATCTGAACAAAATCAAATCATCAAAACTCATGAACAGATATGAAAATGAGTTAAGGCCACAATCGGCGATAGGCGACCCTCTCTTCTCCCGCAGTGCAAACTGTTGGAGCGTTGTCTCGCCTCACAAACAACCGTTGACAGCCTGAGGTGAGCTTGGGGTACATCATCCTCTATGGATGTACATCATCCATAGAACAGCTTAACTCTCGCCTCACACCAGGCTCGCTCTCGCCTTATCTCCTGCGCCAGCGGTGGTCATCAGAAGGTACAACTGTCCTCTTTGCCTGAGCCACGCCACCTAACGCCTGCTTCATCATCTCACTCCCTAGATTCCTTCCACCTGCCTCTTCCTGCCAATCTTCTCCCCTTTTTGAGCACCGACAGAACTGACGTTTCCATAAAACTCTTTCCAAATACCACATTTCATCCGTCACAACAAATCGCATTACTTCCCACGACCTGAATCTTCTCATTACTCACGTGGCCGCACGCTGAAGGGATAGTGAATTTTCAATCCACTCTCAGGGTGCATATGACTGTACAGCAGGAGGTAACGGAGGTGTTGGTGATGTGTAAGGGGTGATATGAATGGGAGGGAGGTTTTAACTATAATGAAGAGGGGTGATGAGTGGGCGAGGAAAGGGGAAGAGGGAGTGAAGTGAAAAAGTTTTCTAGTAAGTGGGATCAAGGAAAACGCTTGGTAATAGCGTGATGAAGATAAACAAAAGTACCATCGTTTGTGGCAGGCAGGAGCCAGATGCAGAAGGGAAACGTTAAAGAGGATAGGGTCGAGGAGGAGGGAAAGGGAGCATCACTAGCAAGGCGGGGGAAGAGGGTGGGGGAGGAAGCATGAGAGTGAAATATTGCAGTGGAAGGAGGCGGAGGAAGGGCAGGTGAGTTGCTGGTGCTGGGCAGGTTATAGGAAGAACCCTCTGGTGTGAACTAAGCCCTTAAGAAATATCTAAGATCAAATTAGCAATACAATCAAGTGTTGTGTGCTTGATCCACTATCACTCAAAACTATATAGAACTGTTTATTTTTCGTTACAGTCTTACTAACAGAACAAATCTTACACAGACCAGAACTCCTCTACAATATTACATCCACTTCTTCCTATGTCTGGGATATGAGGTTTACATGTTATATGGCAGTGCGCGTTCATATGCACTATTTCGTGATAATATACCTCAATGTGTCAATAGTTAGTATCTGTAACATGCCATCTGCTGGTTCTGTGAGCATAATGGGATTTGACCGGTCTAGACCCACTTACTTACCGATGTGAGACGAAAGGTATTCGATTGCTTAAGAATTCGAATTCATTTTCCTATTAGGAGCTATCATAGCCGAGCGGTAGCTCTCCCACTTGCCACGATGGGGACCCGGGTTCGATCCTAGCTGTTCGAGGTTTACATGATATATATA
>JAYMFT010371357.1:0-21598 GCA_038088735.1 Panulirus argus
CTCTCTCTCTCTCTCTCTCTCTCTCTCTCTCTCTCTCTCTCTCTCTCTCTCTCTCTCTCTCTCTCTCTCTTTTCCAAGGTTCCTGTTATCTCTCCATTTACATTTTAGTTCTCTTGTTATGGCTCTTTGTAATCATTCCAGCTTCCACACTGGTGTAGTTTTAGTGCATTTCCAGGTATGTCATATGAATTGATGATTCTGTATCTACCTTGCTGAGTTGCTCCCAAGTTTAAGGTGTTGCTTTTTATGCCCTCTGTTTTTTGTCAGGCATATATCAGTTTTTCTCTGTCTTTCTAGACTATATATTAGGTTTTTCAATCTTGTGGTTGTGTGTTTGCTCTAGTCCACTGATTTTACTTTTAAAGTGTTTTTGAGTTCTCTCATGATTTCATTTTTGCTTAACTGCAAACCATGCAGCACAGCACCTCTTATATTTAAGTTAGATGTTTTCGTCATCAGATCTTATCTACGGTTGCAAAAGTAATTGGTATCACACCACTCATTATTTGGCTTGAAAGTGCAAAATTTACTAAGTGTATTTTGACTGCTGTAGGCTATAAGCATATTTCATGGTGAGAATTGATATTGTGGGTTGAGACTTTAGTTGTAACTTGTGGCCAAAGGAATAAGTAGAAAAGTACAACCAAGGATGATTTTCAAGTTATGTATATTCACTTAAGGGAAATATTATTTCAATATGGGTGAAAATGCAGTAAAAAATGTACAAAGGTCGTTTATATCTCAGATTGAATTAAAAATCTAAGCAACTGAGAAGGACTGAAAGCACTGAGGCTCTACTCGCTGGAGCACAGGTGGACGAGATGTATCATGCTCTGTACTTTTGAAAATCTTGGAAGACATGCTTTCCAATTTGCACTTGAAAATTGTTTCCTTTTGGCATGATAGGAATGGAAGGTGTAGTAGAGTATTACAGTAGTTAAATCAAAAGGTGCAGCAAGTACAATGAAACTATAGTGTTAATATGTGTACCAAAATTAGCACATTTCCTATAGCCATTAGAAGCACTCTAGGCTATTTAGTGGAGAATTTTTTTAAAAGGGCTGAAATAGATATTAAAAGATTATGCAAACCACCCAAGATGCGATAGATAGGCTGTTGCCTCAACACCTTGACTGAACAAACAGCAGCACAGCATTATGGTTGGATGCCTAGTAGGGGTAGAAGAGTCCTCAAAACCATCATAAGGTATATATAAGATATGTTAAAGTAAGCAAAGAAACCATTGCAGAATTTCCTTCAGTGATAATGCTCTTGTTTATTTCATTTGTTGCTCTAAACTTGCCATAAGCTTGAACATACTCAGAGACCATGGGTGAATTATTTTAATAGGTGGAAAAAAAAGTCCATATTGAAATTGCAATGTAAGTTGTTTTTCCAGGTTGTGCCTAATGCTGGAGGGGAGCTATGCAACAGTTATCCAAACAAACTAATCATCCCGGAGTGTGAGAAGGGACCAGAGGGTTTAGACCCAACTGAGCTCATTTGTCCTCTTACGCTCAGCTCTCCCTCACCGCTAAATCTAGGTTCCCCTTCCATAATTCCAGGAGGTAGTGCTCCATCATTCTCATCAGTGGTTTCTGGAGTTCCAAGGACCTCGGTTTCCATTAATGGGCATCCACTGGAGTCACCTTCACTGAGGAAAGGTTCTTTACCCGGTAGGATTTAGAAGAGGTAGAAACTGGGTTTAAAAAACTGCCATTTGTATAACAAGTTGATTAGTGTCATATGAAGATTTTCCATATTCATCCCATTTTATAGTTGGAGCTTGAATAAAGGCACATTCTCCAAGTTCAAGTTCATTAACATTACTTTTGGAGATTGATAAAAGGTCAGTGTAATTTTGAAAAGAAAAAAAAATAATTTTTCTGGAAACTTTAAAAAGGAAAGCAGCCTTATTTACATTGCAAGGCTCTTAAAGATAAAATTTGGGTATAAAATTTTTTTAAGTACTTTTTCAGCGGTAGGGAATGATATCTGTCGGACAGTAGATATAAAGAGTGTGAACCTCATATCTGAAGTTGATGGTATTCTCCATTAAGGTTATATTATGGATGAAGGTTAAAGTCTGTGTGGTTAGCTCATGAGTGCTTAAAAGTAATTCTGTACCTGTATTGAATGTTTACATGTGACATTTGGTATGCAAAATATGTTCAAAATATTTTGATATGTACTTCTACAAATGGGAATGTTGGAAACCCACCTGTATTTTGAAATCATTTACTAAATGACAAATATGCTTAAATGGTTTATTTTCACCATATTCTGGTTTTCTTTGTGTTTTCTTTCCTAATCCAGCACTCTGAGTATTATACTACTTTCCCATACAACTTTTCAGTTATGCTCAACAAACTTGTAGTGATGTAATTTGAACATGAGCTTTTATCTCTCTTGCCTTTATACAGAGGCAGTTTACCAGCATTCTGTCAATCCTCAGGCAGCTCGCCATGATCCATACATGCTTCAAAAATCCAAAGTAATCAATCAACAACACAATCACTCCCTTTCTTAAGAATTTCAACTGCAGACCCTTCACTCCAGCTGCTTTGCCACACTTCATCTTATGCAAGGCTTTCACCACCCGTTCTCTCTTTACCAAACCACTTCCCATGAATGTTTCGCTTCACATAGCCCTGCATCCAAAACATCCCATATCTTCCACCATGTCATCAAGCACATTTAAGAACCATTCAAGGTGTTCACTCCATCTCTTCACAATATTTCTGCCTGTTACCACTTCCACATTTGCCATCTTCACTGATGTTCACGTTTGTTCTTATGTTTTTCATGCTATTAGTCTCCTTCCAAAACATTTTCTTCAATTGATCTGAAGTTTGCTGATATTTGCTAACCCCAGCTCTCATTTGGCACCTTTTTCAGCCTTAGAACCTTCTGCTTAACCTGCTACTTTCTCCTGTACATATACCAATTTCTTGCACTCCTTCCTTGCAAATAATTTACAAGTTAACTTCCTCATCCCGCTTCTCTACCCATGGTGCCAGTGTATCTCCCACCTACCGTGTACCACATGCTTTTCTTGCAAATACAAGCACTATTCCTCACCCACAGCTTTAGCTTCATGTATTCTCACTTTTTGACATTTTGCACTAAATCTCTCCTTGTAACTCTTCTCACAAGCATCTTTTCTAAGCTCACTTACTTTCACAACCTTCTTCCCACCCATATCATTTCATCTTTTCCTAAACCTCCACCTGTACCTTCTTTATATAATGATCAGACATCGCACCAGCTGCCCATCACAACATGTTCACATTCAAGAGTCTTTCACTTAGTACATAGTCAGTACATAGTCCAGTAGTAATGATTTCATTCCATGTTTCTTAGTCATCCATATTTCCTTATGTATGTCTGTCTTTTAAAACTATATTCCCTATCCCCAGTCCCTATTCAGCACACAGCTGCACAAGCTGTTCTTCATTTTTTTTCAAACCAAGCACCCCTTCCTCCCCCAAGTATACCTTCAGCTACCCACTTTCTCATGCGGACACCCATCACTAATACTCAATCCCCTGCATCAAAACTGCTGACATGCTCACTCAGCTTCTCCCAAAATACTCCTTTCTTCAAGAACTCTTAATCACCCACCTCTCATAACTCACTTTCATTATTACCCGCGTCAGTTTGGGGCTCACATCCTTACACTTTCTCACATTCCCATAGCTCTTCCTTCAGCAGCATTGCAATCCCTCTCTTAACTTTTGTCATCACGGTAACCTGGACTTCAGGTTCAAGACATTTCCAAACCATGTATTGTCTCAGTGGAACATCTTCCATAATTTATTGAAACTTAGGACTAGTTTTTTTTTTCCCCCCCAAGAGGGCCAGTCCCCCCTCCTCCTTTGTCTTCTCTTTCTCTCATTAAAATGGGTGAGATTTTATCTCTTCAGTAAGCTTTGTTTCTATGATTCCATCAATATCAGGGGCACTTTCCTTTGAACAGTCCTTGAATTTGAACTCTTTACCATTGACTATTGATACATCAACATTTATAAACATTACTTTGTCGGACATTATCTTCTAACACTCATGTTTGTGAGGTGCTTTTGGGGCTGCTGTGTCGATTTGCTTTGTTTGGCATCTCCAGTTTTTCTTCTGACTCTGCTATAGTCTCTGCTTTTCTTCCTTTATCACATGATGAATACCCCACTGATGTTCACCTTATCTTTAAGTTTCTTGACTTTCTTAGGTGCCTTCTGGCTAGGTGACTCCAAGGTCGAATGTAACCATAACTGGTCACCCCTTTACTGCTTGATTATAAACACTATTTCATCACCAAAATTGCATCTGGCATGTCTGTCATTTCAGTAACCTTTTAATAAACATTTCTTTTTTCTCCTGTCTTTATCTGATGTTTCATCTCTCTTGCCAAAATTAGTGATTTGCATCTTTTGACATGCTGCATTATGCCTCTCTAATTTTAGTCCCCCCCACTTTTCAGGTAGATCCTTCAGTTTGTTTGTACAGTGTTGTTGTTTGTTTCTTGTGTAACTTGCACTTTGTATTAGACACTTAAGGATCACACATTGTTGTTGGCTATCCATCCACCTGTCTTCTGTCAGGAGTCACGGTTTGATCTTCACATAAACTTTGATTACATCTTGAAAACAAACTGCTGTACTTTTTTTTTTTTTTTTTTTTTTTTTTTTTTTTTTTTGGCATCAAGAGAATGAATGGTATAAGACCTATGATTCTAGATTGGGTTTTGCCAGAGTCATCCCACTTAAAGAAATAGGTTTATCCGGGAGCTGAACCATGCTTATAACTAGATGAAAATTTTACCTTGGCCATGAAACTTTGTGTACATGTTTCACAGAAGCTAAAAACATTGAGTAAGACCAGTAACTCTTGTCTGATTTTATGCCACTTGCAGAAAGATTTTAGGTTTTTATCTTAACCTAGCTTGTAGATTGAAGGATATTGCACCTTTTGCCATGGCAGTATATGTGCCTCCTATAAAAGGCTTAACATGTCTCGTAAGTTAAAGAAACTTCTCCTTTGGCCCTGGAACTTTATTTATTGTTTCGCAGCATCTAACGAATTATTTAGAGTAAGACCTATAATTTATATTTTTATACCTCACACAAAAGTGTTTAAACAGGCACTTAACCTGACTCATAACTAGGTTTATGCAATGTCTTTTGGATATATGTCTTAATTTTCCATACAATATTTCCAAGAAATTTTTATTTGTCCTGATCACTGTTGCACCGCTGTAGGTAGTAGTTGGAAGGCAGCCATTGACCAGGGAGGCATATTACCAGTACTACCCATCTGGGTATTAGGAGGGTTAGTGACATCTGCTAATTGAGCCAGCACTTCAGTGGTTTTTAAGTTGCACTCCTCTGACCCAGGTAGCTGTCTTTTCTCTCTGCCTCACCAAAATGTGGGCTACTAGCATTCTGTCAGCAACATACAATCTCTTATTGTCATATGTAACACTTAACAACATTTAACTCACATAGCTCATTCTTCATAACTTTAGATTTTCTTGTGGTGAGCACAATGCATTAGCCCTGCCTTTTGGCAAAATGGTAGGAGCAGTAGGTAGAAGTAGTAGGTAGGAACATTTAGGCAGGATAATTAGGTAGAAACATTAGGTAGAAGTAGTAAGTAGGAGCATTACATAGAAGTGGTCTTTAGAAACATTAGGTAGAAGCCTCTGCAAACACTGTGCTATTCTTGCCCTCTACCAGTGGCCTGCTAAGGGTGAGGCTCTAAAGGCTAAGAAGCAGCACTGGAGTTCTTTAGTTATGGAGACTCTGTTGCCGTGGCCATCCCTTTGAGGGAGTTCCGATTGGAACAGGCGTCAGAGATATAGATTGATAACAGTTGCATTGCAGGCAGTACAAGTGTCCCATGGTACACCATTCCAGGTTTGTGCACACTGGGAATACAGTGTTCTGTTGCATTATCTGCAAACTGAGACAAGGCAACATACACATTTACTTAGCCATAGGGATGACTAGCACTGAACTGAATTACTTGTTTCCAATGCAGTTCATGGTTTTAATGGTCCAAAATCAACTTTTTGTGACCAAAAATTTCCCATATACAACCTTCTCCTCTAATGGATCATGAGTTGTCATCTACAAGTACTTCATATAGCTTTTCACACAGGCTATTCTCATTGAAGGTGCTTGTTCAGTGCTTCATTTTTGTTGCAGCTACATAAATGTCATTGCTGTATTTTCTGTAACAATTGTTAGCCTTTCCTTAATCATAAAAATTCTGCCAAATATCCATGTGTATCTGAGACCAGCTTAGATGAAATGAGGTAGATATCCCTCCCTCCCTCCCTCATAGGCTATATTGCAACTGTACTCTGCTTATTTCATTATCTTTTTCTTTGTAAGTTAGGTCAATTATGAACACCTCTGGAATTTCCCTCATAACAAGTGACTTACTGAAAAGAGCAATCAAGGGCTAAACTGTATCATTTTTTGCCTCTTATTGTCCCAGATGTGAGAGTAGTAGCCCATATAGGGAGAGATCAGTCCCCTGTATAAACGGTACAACTGTTCAGAAGAAAATTATGACGTAAACAAAACTGCCAGTTTCTTATTAGCAGACTTGGCTATTCTGTCATGCTGGGTGGATGTTACAGTAATACAAAGCATGCTCATTGAGTTAAGAGGTGAAATTACAGAACCATTGATGGTGAGAGGAAAATTGAGGAATTTTCAAGGTAGAGAGGGGCAGAAACTGGGTCTTAGAGGCATTCAACTAAATCAGATTTCATCTACCTCACTGAGATATTCTGTCCAAGTTTGAGTTTATTGAGGAAGTTGTGCCGAGGCAATATGCAGATCAATTGAGAGGAAGAACAGCATAATTCAAGGGTTTGGCGGAATGCAGTTTTGAGTCATAAGCATATGAGTGCATTTGATTATTTGTAGAAGAAAGGAAATTGTTAATAGAAAAGAGGAAAAGTATATAGGAGACAGGACAGAACCTTGGGGAACATCCTGCTGTTGCTGGAGAAAGGGGGAGTGGCTGATCCATCTGCAGCTATGGAGACAAATTGGCCAGAGAGGAAGCTAAACATGAGGGGGAGAGAGAGAGCCAAAGGAGGGGAACTTGTAGAGATGAGACCCCTATGTCACACCCTCTCCAAAGCTTTGGATGTATTAAGGGCAACTGCATAGGATTCCCCAGCATCTTTCAGGGATGATGACCAGATACTAGTAAGATAGGAAAGAATATCACTAGTGGATATCGCCTTACAAAATCCATACTGGTAATCAGAGAGAAGTCTCTGAGATTCATCTAATGATATGAAAGTCGAGGAGGGACTCAGACTTTGGAAATGGTTGATGTGAATGTGAAGGACAATAGTTAGAGGGGTTAAAATGAACACCCACCTTAGGGATGGGATCTACCAATCATGCTTCCAAGAAGAAGGGAAAGTTTTGGTTTTTAAACAGAAATGGAACAGATGAGCAAGCACAGGTGCAAGTTCAGAGACACTCTTTCAGTACAGGGGTATGGATGCCATCAGGACAATAAAGCTTTCTTATGTCCAGATAGGTAAATGCTTTTCAGACAGTTTGAAAGGAGATTATGGGTAGGGGTATAGGATTAGGAAGAGGAGCATCAGTGGGTGATGGAATATTAGTGATCCAAGGTAGAAAAGATATGAGAGCCAAAGAGAGTTGCTTAGTTTATGGGAAAGACAGCTATAGTACCTGAGAATGGAAAGAGGAGGAGTGGTGGAGTGACAGAAATTGTAAGTGATGCCCTAAGCTAAAGATCAGAAAGACCTATTAGTGGATGAAGAGGAGAGGTTACTGCACTTATATTCCATTTAGAGCTAGTATTACATCTTCAACTCCTATGCCATTATGTTGGGAAATGTTTTCCTCTTTCAGCAATGGACTCTTTGCTATGTCATCATTGTCTTGAACTAAGTCACCATTTTCTATAATCAATGGGTCTTTCGACTGAATAATGACCCTCTTGCTTCAAGGTTAACATAAACTCTGTATGGTTATAATTGCAACTTATTAACTCTATATATAAGCACCTTCATTTATAGCATGGTTGAGAATTAGATGATGGAGGTAAGTGAAAGTTTCTCTGTTTAAGAATAACTAATGTAACAAGCACATCTGTCACAAGAAAACTTTTTCTTTTGATTTTTTATTTATGCAAGCTTTCATTGTACAATATCACTTTGAATAGAAAAGTGAGTGTAAACATTTTGGTATTCTGGAGTGGTCAGTAAGTACGATAGTGAGAAAGTTAAAGTTGAGTAGTCATGCAAAAGGAAATTTAAGGTGTACTGAAAACTTATGTGTATTGAAAGAGTTTGTGTAGTGTACAAGAAGTTTGAATGTTGGAATGATTTTTTTTACCTTGGAAGGATGGATGTCAGATAATACATTACCTTGGCTAGTTGTCACAAATAATTTGTGGAGATGGGTGACTTATACAGCATAGTTGGAATTAGGGAATTCAGAAGGTAATAAAGTGGAGAGGAAATGTGATGTAAATAAAACATAGGAAAAACACATGAAGGAAATACTGTGCGGTCATGAAAGAGGCATGGCACATGAGAGGATGGTCTAGAATATACGTGATAGCATAGTTGCAGAGTAAAAGAAGAGTTAGACCACAGGGGAAAGGGACGGATGCACTGGGGAATCTGTTTAGACCTACAGGTATTCACTGAGGATGCTAAAGGAATGATTTTTCCTTGTGAGCAGTGCGGTGATTCATGTGTGTGGTGGTGGTGTGAACGGAAATTTAGTCTTATTTGACAAATTTTTTAAGCATGCAAATTAAATGATTGACTATATACATTCATGTAGAAGCTCATGTTTCGCTTCAGCCTGATGGTCATAACGATGTAAGTGATTGAGCCAAAAGACTCTGTTTGCTCAATCCTCATTATTTTCAAAACTTTGAAGTAGAATTGAAATAAGATAGTTTTTAATTGTTATAGTATTTCCACAGTTGACGGCAACAAGAGTGTGGTTGATGGCACATCTGAGGCTCAGAGTGATGGTTCAAGACTCAGGGAGTTCATTCTCAAAGCAAAGTTTGCTCGTTGCCGTGCTAGGTTTCCCGTCCCAGCCATTTTGTACAAAGGAAATTATATATGCAGGTTTGTATTGCAAGGACTTTACACGTTCTTTATTCTCGTCATGGGTGTAGTGTATTTAGCACCTTGTAGCTAGTTAAGCAGAGATTTCCTAGTTGCTTTATTGTGTAAATTAAGGAAAATGGCACAGAAGAGTTTCAAGTGTCATATGTTCTGGACTTGTGTAAACATATACTGAATTAGACTGCACCCTAAGAGGGACTTGCTTCCTAAATGGGTCCCTTTTGTTTTTTGAAATAAGAATGTATCGGGTTGCATATTGTGTTGCATATTTTAAGATTATGTTTGAGTTGTATCTCCCCATCCTTCTCAATGTGTAAAATGGAAATTTATGTAAAAGAGGGGAAGGTTTAATTTCCTTTTTAATATCTTTTCTCCACGCAAATTTTGGAGGCTATGTTTATAGTGTGATATGAGATGTAAATGATGATAACTTTTATTGAAGTAAATAAAGAATAAAGTGTGCCAGTTCAAGCAGTTGCATGCCATTATGACATTAATAAGAGTACCATCTAGAAGGAGGTAGGCAAGGAGCCTTGTTCCTTAGGTACTGGTGGGAAAGGTGAGGAGCCTTGTTCTTCAGTTACTGAAGGGGGAGGTTAGGAACCTTGTTCCTCAGGAACTGTGGAGGATGAAAGGAGCCTTGTTCCTTAGGTACTGTTGGGAGAGGTTAGGAGCCTTGTTCCATAAGTACTTTTGGCAGGTTCCTCACTTACTGTTGGCTAAGCTGAAGAGCCCAGTTCCTCAGATATTGCCCGGAAAAGCAAGGAGCGTTGTTCCTCAGATACTGGTGAGTGAGGAGAGGAGCCTTGTTTGTTAGTTACTGGTGGGGGATGCGAAGAGTTTTTTTCCTTAGATACTGTCAGGTGAAGCAAGGAGTAATTTTCTGAGATAATGATGGTAGGGGAGGCGAGGAGCCTTGTACCTCACGTACAGTAAGGGGAGGCGAGGAGCCTTGTTCCTCAGATACTGGCTGGGAAAGCCAGGAGCATTGTTCTTCAGTTACACTGATGAGGGAGGTGAGGATCTTTGTTCCTCAGGTACCGGTATGAGAGAAGATTTAATAGATCGTCCTATGTAGCACCTAGAGCATTGCATGGTTGTGTTCCATCAACTCCATTGTCTAAAAATTATTTAGAATCATTTGAGTGGTTCAGGTTATTAAATAGTAGTTGTGAGATCCTGTGTCATATGATGGCACCTGAAATTCAGCACTCATACCAGTGTTATAGTCATTCTAGACCTGACCTTTAGTGTATTACACAGGGTGACAATTGGAACACATAACCCAGAAAAAAGTGCCTTGCATACTGCAAAGTAGAAGTTAGAAAAATTATTAAAAATCAAGTGATGCAGGAGAATGTTTACAATTCAGTTAGTTGAGGTGAGTGATTTTTCTCTCATACTTGACTGCTGTTTCCCACGTTAGTGAGGTAGCACCAGGAATAAACAAAGATAAGCTGCATCCACTTGCATCCATTCTCTAGCTTACATATGTAATACATCAAAAACCACAGCTCCCTATTCACAACCAGGTTCCACAGAATGGTTTACCCTAAATGCTTCACATTCCCTGGGTCTGGCATGTCGACCCCCGTATACCACATAATGCCAATTCACTCTATCCCATGTACACGTTTCACCCTCTTCTATATTCAGGCCTCGATTACTTAAAATCTTTTTCACTCCATCCCTCCATCTCCAATTTGGTCTTCTCGTTCTCCTGTTCCCTCCACTTCTGATACATATATCCTTGATATACACTCTATCCCATGCACACGTTTCACCCTCTTCTGTATTCAGGCCTCGATTACTTAAAATCTTTTTCACTCCATCCCTCCATCTCCAATTTGGTCTTCTCGTTCTCGTTGTTCCCTCCACTTCTGATACATATACCCTTGATATATATATTAATATATCCTTCTGATACATGTATCCTCTTTGTCAACCTTTCCTCACTCATTCTTTCCAAATGTCCAAACCATTTCAGCACACACACTCTTCTCTCTCATCCATGCTTTTTTTTACCACACATCTCTTACTCTTTCATTATATACTCAATCATACCACATCGCACCACGTGTTGTCTCCAAAAATTTCATTTCCAAGCAACCACACAGCCTATTTAATAGGTTGGAGTGTTAGGTTGACACATTAGGTAGAAGTAGTCATGAGGAACATTAGATTGGAACCTCTGAAAACACTGCTAGAGTTACTCTCTGACATTGGCCTGTTAAGGGTGAGGCACATGCTAAAAAGTAGCACTGGACTTAACCAGTTTTGGAGACTCTTTTGCCGTGGCCACCCTCATGAGGAAGTTCCCGAAGGGAACAGGTGTCAGAGATATAGATAAATAGATATATATTTTTATTATTTATGGAACTTTTTTCCCCCACCTTTTGTTTATATGGAAATGGATGTCACAACATGGAGCACTAAGATACTGTGCAACATTTTTAGTACATATCTAGCACGGAATTTCAACACCATTGTTGAGTTTTTGTGTGTGATTTCTATCATACATCCTTTCATTTATGGTTCTTCGCTACCACGCATATGAGGTACTCCAAGAGTATTTTTAGACACTGTATATTCCTTTGCAAATGTCAGATTTTTAAGGCAGGCTTTTTAGGCAAAAATTAAGAGTCGAGTCTTTTGTGAATAACAATTCCAGGAGGCTGAAATGCATGGCCAGTAAGTCTATACAAGAAGTTAAAAAATCTTTCAGTTAATATGAGAGGAAAGAGAAGAAGAAAGAATTATTATAATTAATGATCTTTATGCACAAGTCATCCACCCCTGTTGATAGACCTTCATTACAATAGCCAAGGCCTAAGTTATCCTACAAAAACCTCACTGCTGTTCCATGGAACAAGACAAAAATACAATTGATATCAAGTACAGTAAGAAAGATATTTGTTGGTCTTCTGTTCACTGGTACTTAAAAGTAAACATGGAAAACTTGTATATTCATCCCCCCCCCCCCCAATGCTTTGTGGAGGACTAATACTGAGGTATGAATAGGTGACGTTGATGTCAGCATTGAGGTACCATAGATGTGGGATTTGTGTATAGAATGGCATTTGATGTGAGGTTAGTGCCTGACAGATAGAATTTATGAACAGCATTGACTAGCATACCCAAGTTCTAATTAATCATAATTCATTGACTGATTCAGATGTGCATTAACATCTATTGTAATGGATAACTAGTTTGTTGTTAAGGGGTTACAGTAGTGTTGACAAAACATAGGCAGTGATTAATTTTGAAACCTTACTGATTATTTTATCATAGTTATTGAAACTGCTTACAAGTTATTAATGGAGAGCTGCACTTTAGAAAAATAACAGGCCTGTATCTTGGAAGAAGCAGTGGCCTTTTGGGGCAAGCAGTGTTCCCTCTATGGGAAATGAAGGTGGTGCACACTGACAAGTTTGTGTGGTGGCTGATGCATGAGTTAGCATGTACAGTAATGTATAAGGAATGTGAGTGAAGTGGTTATGGTAGGGTTGATAAAACATAGCCTACATTTATCTGAGAAAGCTTACTGATAATTACACCATAATGTTACTGAAATATTGCTTATTTGAGTTATTAGTGGTGAATTGTACTTCAGGAAAACAGCAGGCCTGTAGTGAGAGAGTAAGCAGTGTTCCTTTTGTGGGGGAGCACCAACTCTTGGTGGGAAGTGAAAGTGGCATACACCACTCTGCAGAGAGCTGGATCCACCAAATTACAGCTGTTTTTAGCTTCAGTACCGAACCTGCATTTTTGTTCTTGCATAAGTCGCATGGTAATGAAATTGGCATCCCAGAAATGTCTGTACTAAATATTTTGAGATTTGGTTGATTTCCTGGCAGTAGTGGAACCAACAGGAGATGATGTAACCTTTTATTTACCAACCACACATACCTTTTGCCATTGAAGATATTGTTGCATTTTCTCCCTAAGACAGGTAAGGTATGGTCACTTTCTTCATTCATATCTGTGTGACAGATATGTATTTCATCAATAACTGCTTTAGGCAGTGAGTTTTGCTGAGTAACTAATGCTGCCCCCATGAAGAATCATGGACATGGGCCCATAATACTCTATATATAAATGTTTCAGTTGATATAATATGCTTGAATTGTAAATGGTTTATTCTTGTAGTATCTTGGTTTTATTGTTTGGCTAGTAAGCATCTTTCCCTCTTGCTTCAGCATTCCTGTGCCTCTGAAAAGCTGAAATTGACTTATGTGAGCTATATGATACATGAAGGATCTGGCCAAAATTTTTGGGTCAACAGTTACTTGAGATTGCCAGTTACTCTAATATATATAGTTTATAGAGAGGTATTTTTGTAAGTGTTCTGTCATTAACATGATTACTAAGGGTTTCCATCAGTATTATATGTTATTTTGTAAGGGTGACATTGTTAAGAAAAATATGTAATGTGAGGTTGCAGATCCTAAAATGCTTCCTTGACATCTCCATGCATAATATCCAGCAGATAGAAAAAGTTTAGGATCTGTTGTTTGGAAACTGTAAAGTAGATGCCATTACAGGCATTAACGGCTGATTATTTCAGGCAAAGGTGGCATATTCATGAATTAAATACATATGCTCCTGTTGCAGTGAACTGAAAAAATTGTATATGCCTCACCTGCTGTGAATGCATTGAATGGGGATTCATCAAGCAACCTTAGCCAGAGAGCTAGGTAGCACTCCTCCTGTACTAGAAAGCTTTTATAATGAAACTGAAAAATATCCAACAACTTTTCATCTTCACCCTTAGCAAGAAAGATTATAACAATCTTCTTCTCACCAATTACTATGCTTTCTCAGACTTTCATATCCCTCCTTTGCACACATGCAACCTGCACGTGCAATTAATGCTTCTGTAAATCTTTACTGTGAAAAGATGGTGGTGTTTGTAATCATAATGATGTAGTTGCCACATGCACAATGACAAACCACCAAACACATTTGCCAGTAATTCATCCATTTCCTTGGCAGGAAAAGAATTGCTGGTTGCTGGGAATGATATATTTTTTTGAGAATATAATACTATATTATGCTGTACCCTTAAAAAAGGGTGGTCCTGTCTGTAGACATCCTGAGGAAATTGCTAGACAGGTGATGATAAACCCCTCTTACACTGTTGCTAGTAATTCAATTTCTTTGGCAGTATATAAATAGGTGGTAGTTTTGGTGATATATTTTTAAGAAAATGCATTATATTGTATAATATATGTTTCATTGAAAATGCTGGTCCTGTCTTATGTTTGAAGACATGCCAAGGAAGATGCCAGATGCACATCAACAAACCTCCACTCATAGTTGCCAATAATAGAGATGTTTCCTTGACAGGATAGAAATTGCTGGTTGGTGGGGCGATATATTTTTGGGAAATAGTATTAGTGTTAAGCAGGAAGGTTGTGCCAGCAGTGTGGATGGTATGAAGAGGAAAATTGGTGGGTGGCATTGGTTATACCACTGAACAATGCCCTTTGCAGGACCAAGCAGATGAGAGCGCAAATGTTAGTACCTTCCATTCCTTGCCCCCCCCCCCTTTTTTTTTTTTTACACCGTTCTTTCGGCAGTCTTTCTTGTTATCTCGGTATACAAGAGTTTTCCTTGCTCTTGCTTACTCTACCCACTTCCCATCCACTTCATTTTCACCTTTCCTAAAGTTACAACAAGCTTTCACACTCACTCACACTTAAGAAGTTATCAGACATCACACCAGCTGTTCCTGTTAGCACATTCACATCCAACGTCTTGCCCTTCACACTCGCATAACTAAATACATAATCCAGTAATTCTTGTTAACCCACAATGCCACTCGCCCACATATACTTATGATGCATTTTTTTTTTTCCCCTCCCCTAAACCAGGTGAGTTTCTCATACTTATAATAATGATTTACGTGATTTAAAACTACGTAACACCAATACATGTATAGGGGAATTTCACTTGAAGTACAGTATGAATAATTTCAGTTTGATGGAATAAGTTGTTTCTGATCTAGTTGTTGTGCTTTTGAATCAAATAGTTGAATGTAATGTATTTCATTTTTATGCTAGTCGTAAAACCCAACTACGTATTTCTATTCATCTTCAACAGTTTTCTCATTAAAGTTCTAATTTTCACAGTCTAAATTCGTTTGGATGAATTTCAGTGCGAGATTTGGAAACTCTTTGGTCTTTTCATGTTGGAAAAGTGAGACCAAATTTGTATATTAAATTTTTGATGGCAGTGAAATCCTGATATCCAGCGAAAGGGTTAGATTACTCATCCTCTCTCTCTCTCTCTCTCTCTCTCTCTCTCTCTCTCTTTTTTTTTTTTTTTTTTTAGCATCCTACTATTACATAATCTTTTTGGATAGTTTTTATACTTTCCCTTACATTTTTTTTCTGAGGATAATGTTTTTGATAGCTTCCTCCATCATTTGTTCTGTGTTGTTTTATGTGATTTTTTTAATCCATATCAGCATTCTAGATTTTTTCGTGAAACTCACCTGTCCGTTCTTACTGCTGTTCCTTTTCCGTTCTTTTCTGTTTATCAACATTTTTTATCTGTTGGTATCTTCTTTATTTTTCTCCAACTTGCCTTTAATTGGTATTTAGGCTTGAGCTGCTTCTTGTATCTTCTTAGTAAAGTGATGTGGTGGCACTAATATAATTTTCTTTAAGGATGTTATTCCACTTTATTTCTTCTGTCAAATTATTCTCCTCTCAGATTTTATATATTGAAAATTTAGGCCAGTTAGGCCTCCGGCATTATTTTTCTAGAAATATTGCTTTACTTTTATGTCTAAAGAGTAGGCTGTAGAACTTCTGTGATATTATTATCTGACTTATTTAATTACTTAGATGTCGATGAAGAGTTCCTTATCTCCTAGAAATAGGATATCTAATGTGTTGTTGTCTCTTGTTGGCAGAAAGTGAGGAAGAGAGAGAGGGAGACAGACAGGAGTACCTACCTACCAACGAGTACCTACGATGAGATTTTACCATTAGGCAGGGCTAGTGTGTAGTGCTCACTGCATGTCTTGCTTGATTAACAATGCTGTTTTTCTCTGTTGCCATGCACAGTGCATAACTGTCAATCCTAGGTTCATCAGGAATTGTTTTTAGCTATTTTTTAGGTTTCTTTTAACCCTTATCTGGTGGGCATGGCTTGGAAAGTCTATTATGGTATGCGAAAGAAGGTTCCTTTATAAGATAATACAATAGTATTCGAAAGTAACAGAAAATACAGTTGTATTATTACTTCTGTTTTATTTTTTGGCCTTGTCCATTGCTAAATCAGGATTGGAGAAGGATGTGGATGCCATGTGTGAATGTGGGTAAGTGTAGGGAGGATAATGAATGATTTGAGTTTCTTTATAATTTGAACTAAGTTTCTTGAACTTTTTTTACAAGGCACAGAGTTGGTAAATAACATGAATATTTTCAGGAGTACTACACTTCATGCTACAATTAAAATAAGTATAAGGACAGGAGTGGTAGTCATATGTTGAAAGGATATTGGAGTTTTTACATTGGAAGGATTCTCTGTCTCTGTTTACTATGTTACCAAAGTCTTGCATCACCCCGGGATCATTTGGAGAAAATTAGGATCAGTTCAGTGTCTTCCATGAGTGCGAGGTTGTTTGCACCCTTGTGGTGCATCCCTATCTCTTTCTTACATAATCCCACGGAAATAACTGAGGCGCTGATTTCTTTGCATTTTGTATGTTATTCTCGTGAGGTGCCCCAACAAGCAAAATAAATCTTGAATGTTTTATGTAATAACTTGAGTCATCCAACAATTTTGTATTTTCTAGGAGTGATTATAAACTCCTCATCTGCATTCGATGGCTGTAAACCCATAATTGTGGTTGTAAGTGTTCTACAGAGACCTTGTTTGGCATGATATGGTATAGTGAGTCAGTTAGATCTTTAACTCATAAACTGCTCCCACGTCATGTCACACATTTTAGTCCAGCTCTTGATGTCACATTATGAATTGAAGCTCCCAGCCTCTGTTTAGAATCCCAGCTGATGTTTGCTGTCGATAACAGTGCACCACTATAACTGGAAAAAGTATCATGCATAGAATGTCAGAGTGCATAAATGTCATGCGAGTGGGAAGTCAAATTTTGGCACTCACTATTGTTATTAATTTTAGAATAAAAGAAACAGTTTATAGGGCATGAGTGTTATTTGTAGTGGAAATAGTTTTTTCATCTCTTGATATGCAAGGGAGGCTTGTAAGGACAGGGATAAGTGGAGACTCTTTTGCAGTGGCCACTCCTGGAGATGGGAGTTCCTGAAGGGAACGATCATCGGAGATATAAATAGATAGAGATAAGATTGTTTTTATAGATATGTGAACACACAGAAATATGTGTATGCTTTGGGAGGAGCTGAGTGAATCTGTCAGCAGCTTTGATGTAGGGGTTGATTACTAGCAATGGATGATTTGCATGTGAAAGTGGGTAATATGGAAGTTGAGGGTATGATGGGTAATGGAGTATCCAGTATTATGAAAAAGAATGGTGAACAGCTTTTGGAGTTGTGTGCTGAAAAGGACTGGTGATTGAGAATAACTTGTTTTAAAACAGTGACTTACATTTGTGGATGAATAGGGGCAATGAAAAGTAGGTTATATATACTGATTGATATATGTGCCAAAACGAGACTTTTGGATGTGAATGTGTTAAGAGGGACAGTTGGTGGGATGTTTGACCATTACTTGGTGCAGTTGAAGGTTAAGGTTTGTAGGGACTCTGGGAAGAGTAAATGATGTAGGTGGGAAGAGGGTGGTGAAATTGAGTGAACTTGGAAAGGAGGCTTGAATGCAGAGACCTCAAGAGGGATTGAGTGTAGAATGGCAGAAGCTGGGGAGTGAGTGAGGAATGGGAGGTATTTAGAAAAACATTGCTTACATGTGAGTGGGATGTGTTTAGGGTGTGGAAGATGAGACAGCTGTTGAGAAAGGATGTAGTGATTGGTGGAATGAGGAACTTAAGATCCTACTGAAAGAGAAAAGAAAGGTGTATGCATATTATTTACATAAAAGGAGTGCAATTGATTAGGATATGTACAAGAGGAAGAGGCAGGAGGTCAAGAGGAGGGTGTAGGGGCTGAAAAAGAAGGCAAATAAGAGATGGATGAGTGAGTTTCAGCAAACTGCAGGGAGAATAAGAAAATGTTGCTGAAGATTAATGTTGAGAAAAAAACAAGAGAATAAATTGAAATAAAGGTGAGAGGGGTAAATAGGGAATTGGTAATAGGCAGAAATGAATTGAACAGGAGATGGAATGAGTATTTTGAAAGATTTTTTTAATGTGTTCATTGATAAGGTGACAGATGTAGGGTGTTTTGGATATGGAGGTATGTGAAGTGAGTTATGGCAAATGGTTTGTTGAAAAGAGAAGAGGTGGTGAAAGACTTGTGTAAGATGAAGTTCAGCATAGTGGCTAGAGTGGATGGGATTGCCATTGAATTTAATGAGAAAGGAGGCAGTTGTATTGTTGATTGGTTATTTAAGATTTTCATTTTATGTATGGCTTATGGTGAAGTACTTATGGATTGGTAAAATGCCTGTATAGTACCATTGTACAAAAGCAAGGGGAACAAAAGTGAATATTTAATTTACAAAGGTATGTTTGTTGAGTATACCTAGAAAGTTTTATGGGAGTGGTGATTGAGAGTGGTGGCATACATGGTGTTACATTGGAGAGGGACGGTGTGGATTCAGAAGTGGTAGATGTGTGAGTTAAATGTATGCTTTTAATCATGTGTGCAAGATATGCTTGGAGAAACAAAAGGACTTTTATGTGTTAAAAACTTTGAATTTTCATTTTATGTATGGCTCTTGGAGAAGTGTTTGTGGATTGGCAGAATGCCTGTATAGTACCATTGTATAAATGCAAGGGAGACAAATGTGAATGTTCAATTTACAGAGGTATGTTTCCTTGTTATGTGTATCTAGAAAGTTGTATAGGAAAGTGGTGATTGAGAAGGTGGTGGCATACACAGAGCATCTGGTTGGGGAGGGAGAGTGTGGCATCAGGAGTGGTAAGAGATCAGGTGTATGCTTTTAAGAATGTGTGCCAGAAATATTTAGAGAGAAAAACTTTTATGTGGCATTTATGAATATATAGAAAATATTTTTATTAAGAGCAATGTGTGTGTGTAGGTAGGAAGAGAGGAGGGTGATTGGTTCCAGGTGAAGGTGGGTCTTCAAGTGTGTGTGATGTTACCATTGATGTTTGTTTATGGATGGGATAGTAAGTGAGTTGATTGCAAGGGTTTTGGAGAAAGGAGCAGGAATGCAGTCTATTTGGGATGGGGAGGCCTAGGAGTTTTCAACTGTTGTTTGCTGATGACACTGCACTGGTGGCAGATTTAAATGAGAAGCTGAAAAGTGTGTGAAAGGAGAAAGTTGAAATTATATGTGAATAAAAGCAAGGTTATTAAGTTTAGCAGTTAAGAGAGCCAGGTTATTTGGAGTGTCAACATTAATGGAGAGAACTTGGTGCTGAAGAGAGCCATAGGGTAGGTGAGGAGGCAGAGGTCCTGGGCAGATCGAGGAGTATATGGAAAGAGAGGTCAGCATCTTGAAGAGCAGTGATTGCATATTAGATGGATGCAAGATGTGGGCCTTAGATAATGTAGAGAAGAGAGTGGATGTGTTAGAAATGAAATGTTTTTGGACAGTATGTGGTGTGAGGAGGGTTGATCACAGAAGAAATGATAGGGTGAGAGAGAGTCGAGAAGTGTATTTAGGAGAGTCATGAAGAGGGTGTACTCAAATGGCTTGGAGATATGGGGAAGATGAGTAAGGAGTTAATGTCTAAGAAGGTATACATGTTAGAAATGAAGGGTATAAAGAAAAGGGATAAACCAAAGAGGAGGTATAAAGATAAAGTGAAAGATGTTTTGAGTATTCAGGGCCTGAACGTGAGAGAGGTTGTAAGGCGTGCAAGGAATAGAGCAAAATGGAGCAATATGTTATACAGGGGATTATTTACTATGTCTGAACTAAGCCAGGGGATATGAAACATTTGGAGGAAACCAAGTATAGTAATGTGGGAAATGGTTATGGCTCTGTGGGGCATGGTTGTGGATAGGGGGTTCTAGTTTTGGTGCATTACACTTGACTGTTGGAGAGTAAATGTGAGTGAATGAGACCATTTTTGTTCCTGGTGCTACATTGCCAACACGAGAAATGGCAGATATGTGTTTGCAAGGTAGCGTCAGGAACAGACAAAGGAAGGCCTCGTTCACTCGCATCCACACTCTTGCTGTCATGCACAATACCCTATCTGCAACCAGGCCCACTGACCTTTATGTAGTTTCCTCAGACCTAAATGGCTTTCCCCAGCAGCTTCATATGTAAAATAGATGTATATTTTGTGAAATCATGCCATGAAAAGAAATCGTAAATAACACTTCGTGATAATATGCATATAAATTGCAGTAACTTCTGAAAGAAAATTATATCCAGTAATCCCTCAGTTTAATGTACTAATGGAGGGAGGGTGTGTCCATTAATGCCGGAAGTCCGTTAAGTCGAATGTAACCATTTTTTGATACAATAATCCATGACAATCTGGTGATGTAGGGTAAGAAAAACACAGATTGGGTGGGGAACACAATACTGATTCTAATGTTTTGACAGAGTCTTGATCACAGAATGAGTACAGAAGAACAGGACTGCAGCTTATATATGTGTCGTCATCAGCCTTCACTCCCCTGGGTACTTGGTGTGACCTCACAAATGGTTGCACCCGGCGTTTGACCTTGCTGCCTCTGCCATGTTCCACCCGGCCGCCCCTGCCGTGACTGACCTCATTGCCTCTGTCAAGCTTGATCTCACCACCTCTGCTGAGGTGTTCTGTCTCGCGGCTGCTCTTGCAAGGCGCACAAAGCCCTCCTGGTGATTCGTGTTTTCTTTCGTCACTATGTAAGCCACTTCAAAAGTTTTTCTTACTTTTCTCAAACTGCCATTGCTTAGTATTTTCATCCCACTTCAGTTTAGCAGGTGCCCTTTTTCCTCACCAGTGAGTTAGAGGGGCACACAGAACCTCTAACTCACTGATGGTACATGCATAGGAAAAAGTGCACCAGCCGAACTGGAGTGGGATGGAAATACTAAGCAAGGGCAGTTCGATAAAAGTAAGAAAAATGATTGAGGTGGCTTACACAGTGACAAATGAAAACATGAATCACTGGGAGGGCTTTGTGTGCCTTGCAAGAGTGGCCATGAGACAGATCTGTATAGTGTTTCCCACTCAATCTGTGTTTCTCTCACCCCATGACATCACCAAAGCGAGAATACCCCATGCTACCAAGACCAAGTGCAATATGAAATGTGGAAAGTGTGGTGTTTCATTTTTTTTATTATTATTATTATTTATATATATAGGGGATAGGGGTGTAAGAATACTTCCCCCGTATTCCCTGCGTGTCGTAGAAG
>JAYMFT010371368.1:0-21598 GCA_038088735.1 Panulirus argus
TGTATATGAGTGGATTGGTCTTTCTCTGTCTGCTTCCTGGCGCTGTCTCGCTTACGCAGGAAACAGCAATCAAGTGTTTTATATATATATATATATATATATATATATATATATATATATCCATACGTGATCGTGGTCTCATATATATATGTATATGAAGGGATTGAGATTTCATAATGTAATTCTTAGATAGTAGGTGAAAATTCTTGGTGCCTGCGGTTAGGAAAATATGATTATTTTTATAGCCTAATAAAGAAATCATTCTTGTTTCATATCTAACATCATCTTCAAGCGTTATTGTCTGTGTAAGTGGGTCTTTACCATTGATTGAGAGTTTATCATTAATTGTCAGGGAATTTGACATGCCATCTTTTGGTAACTATAATTCTTCCTCTAGTTTGATCTATTCATTTTCGTTAGTATTTCATTAACATACGAAGTATATTGCTGACAGAAACGTTCATATCAAAAAATCATTGCATAGTGTCCCGAATGAAATCATGAATTCGAATTCTTGGAATACTTTTTCAACAATATACAACTAAAGCTTCAAAGACCATACATGCAGTGTGAGCGTGAAAGGTTCTTGACCACCTGAGGAAGGTAATTAAGTTATTTCTATCGGTGGTAACAGAACGACGTTTTCGGCCCTCCTGACCCTAATAGTCGACAGGCCAACAGTAACAAGAAAAAACAGCCGCTTTAGCATCTAACATGGGCCACAACCAACCGCCCTAGCATCTCACATGGGCCAACAAACCACCCTAGCATCTTACATAGGTCATAACCAACCAGCCTAGCCTCTCACATGGGCCACAGTCAACCAGCCTATCCTCTCACATGGGCCAACCAACCACCCTAGCATCTCACATATGCCATCCAACCACCCTAACATCTCACATGGGCCAACCAACCACCCTAGCATCTCACATATGCCATCCAACCACCCTAGCATCTCACATGGACCACAGCCAACCAGACTAGCATCTCGCATAGACCATCCAATCACCCTAGCCTCTCACATAGGCTACAACTAACCACCCTAGCATCTTTCATGGGTCACAACAGACCGCCCTAGCCTATGATAAGACCCACAACCAACCACCTTATTATCATATATGGGCCACAACCAACCCTCTTAGCATTTCACATGGGTCACGGCCAACCACCCTAAACTCTCATATGGGCCACAACCAACAACCCTTAGCATCTCATATGGATCACAACCAATCTCCTAGCATCTCACATGGATCACAATCAACCACCCTAGCATCTCGCATGAACCACAACCAACCTCCCTAGCATCTCATATGGGCCACATCCAACACCCCACACAGCATCTCATATGGGCCACAACCAACCAACCTAATATCTCACAAGGACCACAATCAACCACCCTAGCATCTCAAATGTGCCAAAAGAAACCAAATTAGCGTCTCACAGAGGCCACAACCAACCAAAATATCGTCTCACATAGGCCACGACCATCCACCCTAACGTCTCATACGGGCCACAACCAACCACCCTAGCATCTAAGATGTGTCACAACCAACCGCCCTAGCATCTCACATAGGCCACAACAATACAAACTAGCATCTCATATGGGTCTAAACCAAACACCCTACCCTCTCACATAAGCTACAACCAACCACCCTAGCTTCTCAAACGAGCCACAACCGACCACCCTAGCATCTCACATATGCCATCTAACCACCCTAGCATCTCACATGGGTCACGAACAACAAACCAAACAAGTCATATGGGCCACAACCAACCAGCCTAGCCCCTCATATAGGTCATCCAACCACCCTAGCCTCTCACATAGGCTATAACTAACCATCCTATCATCTTTCATGGGTCACAACAGACCGCCTTAGCCTTTCATATGGACGACAACCAACCCCTCTAGCATCTCACATGGATCACAACCAACCACCCTAGCCTCTCACATGGGCCACAGACATCTACCTTAGCATCTCACATGAACCAAAACCAACCTCCTTAGCATCTCCCATGGGCCACAACGAATCTCCCTAACATCTCGCATGGTTTAAAACCAACCACAAAAGCATTTCATATGGGGCACAGCCAGCCAACCTAGCCTCTAACATGGGCCACAACCAACCCCCCTAGCATCTCACATGGGTCACAACCAACCCCCCTAGCCTCTCCCATGGTCCACAACCCCCCCCCCCACTAGTATCTCACATTTGCAAACAGACCACCCTAGCATTTAATAACGGCCACAACCAACCACCCTAGCATCTAACATCAGCTATAATCAACCAACTTAGCGTCTCACATGAGACACAACCAGCCAACCTACCATCTCATATGAACCAAAACCAATCCCCCTAGCATCTCACAAGGGTCAAAACCAACCAGAAAAGCATTTCAAATGGGGCACAGCCAGCCAACTTAGCCTCTCACGTGGGCCACAACCAACCCTCCTAGCATCTCACATGGGCCACAACCATACAAACTAGCATCTCATATGGGTCAAAATCAAACACCCTTGCCTCTCACATGAGCTACAACCAACAACCCTAACATCTCACATGAGTCACAACCAACCACCCTAGAATCTCACATATGCCATCCAACCACCCTAGCATCTCACATGGGTCACAACCAACCAACCAAGCAAGTCATATGAGCCACAACCAACCAGCCTAGCCTCTCACATAGGCTACAAGTAACCATCCTGCCATCTTCCATGGGTCACAGCAAACCACCCTAGCCACTCATATGGGCCTCAACCAGCCCCCCTATCATCTCATACAAATCACAGCCAACAACCCTAACCTCTCACATGGGCCACAACCAACTACCTTAGCATCTCTCATGTACCAAAACCAACTCCCTTAGCATCTCACATGGGCCACAACGAACCCCCCATCCCCACCCTTGCAATTCGCATAAGCCACAACCAACCACCCTAGCACCTCACATGGGCCACAATCAACCAACCTAACATCTCATATGGGCCACAACCAACCAGCCTAACATCTCAAATGTGCCACAACAAACCAAAATAACATCTCACATGGCCTAAAACCAACCATCTCAGCATCTAAAATGAGTCACAACCAACCGCCCTAGCCTCGCACAGGGGTCAAAACTAACTCCCCTAGCATCTCACATGGGCCACAACCATACAAACTAGCACCTCATATGGGTCAAAACCAAACATCCTAGCCTCTCACATGAGCTACAACAACTATCTTAGCATCTCATATGACCCACAACCAACCACCCTAGCATTTCACATATGCCTTCCACCCACCCGAGCATATCACATGGGTCACAACCAACAAACCAAGCAAATCATATGGGCCACAACAAACCAGCCTAGCCCCTCACATAGGTCATCCAACCACCCTATCCTCTCACATAGGCTACAACTAACCATCCTAGCATCTTTCATGGGTTACAACAGATCGCCCTAGCCTCTCAATTGGGCCACAACCAACCCCTCTAGCATCTCACATGGATCACAACCAACCACCCTAGCCTCTCACATGGGCCACAGCCAACTACCTTAGCATCTCACTTGAACCAAAACCAACCCCCTTAGCATCTCACATGGGCCACAACGAACCCTCCTAGCGTCTTACATGGACCAAAACCAACCACAAAAGCATTTCATATGGGACACAGCCAGCCAACCTAGCCTCTCACAAAGGCCACAACCAACTCCCCTAGCATCTCACATGGGCCACAACCATACAAACTAGCATCTCATATGGGTCAAAACCAAACACCTTAGCCTCTTAAAAGAGCTACAACCAACCACCCTAGTATCTCACATGGGTCATAACCAAAAACTCTAGCCTCTAATAGCGGCCACAACCAACCCCCTAGCATCTCATATGAGCCACAACCAACCACCCTAGCATCTCACATGGGCCACAGTCAACCAACCTAGCATCTCATATGGGTCACACCCAACCAACATAACATTCAAATGTGCCACAACAAACCAAAATAGCATCTCATATGGCCTAACACCCACCACCCTAGCATCTAAAATGGGTCACAGCCAACCGCCCTATCCTTGCACATGAGCCAAAACTAACAAACCTAGCATCTCACACTGGTCACAACCATTCAAACTAGCATCTCATATGAGTTAAAACCAAACACCCTGGCCTCTCACATGAACTACAGCCAACCACCCTAGCATCTCACATGAGCCACAACCAACCATCTTAGTATCTCACATATGTTATCCAACCACCCTAGCATCTCACATGGGTCACAAACAACCAACCGTCCAATCATCTCACATGGGTCACAACCAACCACCCTAGCATCTCACATAGGTCATAATCAACCAACTTAGCATCTCACATGGGTCACAACCAGCCAACCTAATATCTCATATGAACCAAAACCAAACTACCTAGCATCTCACAAGGGCCACAACCAACAACCCTAGCATCTCACATGGTCCACAACCGACATCCCTAACATCTCACATGGGCCACAACCAACCACCCTAGCATCCCAATTATGCCAAAAGGAACCAAATTAGTCTCTCATATGGGCCACAACCAACCAAAATAGCGTCTCACATGGGCCACGACCATCCACCCTAGCATTTCATGTAGGCCACAATCAACCACTCAGGCATCTAACATAGTCACAACCAACCTCCCTAGCCTCTTACAGGGGCCACAACCAGCCCCCTAGAATCCCATATGGGTCACAGTCAAACACCCTAGCATGTCACATGAGCCAAAACCAAAAACGACAGCATCTCACATACGCCACAACCAACCACCATAGCATCTCACATGGGACAACTAACCACCCTAGCACCTCAAATGGGACACAGCCAACCACCGTAGCGTCTTACATGGGCCACAACCAACCTAGCATCCACACATGGGCAACAACCAACCAGCCTAACATCTCCCATGTGCCACAACCAACTAGACAAACATCTCACAAGGGTCACAACTAACGACCCATGCTTCTCATATGAGCTACAACCAACAACCCTACCATCTCACATGGGCCCCAACCAACCACCCTTGCATCTCAACTGGGCCTAAACAAAATACCCAAGAATTCCCCATGAGCCAACTAACCACCCTATTACTTCACATGGACCACAACCAACCAAACCAGCTTTTCATATGGGTCACAACCAAACACCCTATCCTCTCATATGAGCCAAAACCAACCACCCTAGCATCTCACAATGGCCACAACCAACCACCCCTGCATCTCACATGCGCCACAACCAGCCACTCTAGCATCTCACATGGGACAACTAAAATCCCTAGCATCTCAAATGGGCCACAACCAACCACCTTAGCATTTCACAAGGGCCAAAACAAACAAACAAACCTAGCGTCTAACATGGGCCGCAACTAACAATCCTAACACCTCAAAAGTGCCACAACCAACCAGACTAGCATCTCACAAGGGTCACAACTAACCACCCTAGCCTCTCATATGAGCTAGAACCAACCAACATAGCATCTCACATGGGCCCCAACCAACCACCATTGCATATCAAATGGGCCTAAACCAAATACCCAAGAATTTCTTACGGGCCAACTAACCACCTTAGCATCTCACACCCTCCACAACCAACCTCCCTAGCATCACACATATGCCATCTAACCACCCTAAAATCACACATAGGCCACAACCAACCAAAATGGCAAGTCATATGGACCACAACCAACAAGCCTAGCCTCTCATAGCGGTCATCCAACCACCCGACCCTCTCATATGGACCAAAACGAACCACCCTAGCATCTCACATGGATCACATCCAACCATCCTAACCCTCTCACATGGGCCACAACCATTCACCCAGCTTCTCACATAAACCAAAACCAACACCACTAGCATCTCATGGTCCAAAACCAACCACTCTTGCATCCCACATGGGCCACAATCAATCAACGTAACATCTCATATGGGCCACAACTGACCAACCTAATATCTGAAATGTGCCAAAACAAACCATAATATCATCTCACATGGCCCAAAACCATCCTCCTAGCGTCTCACATGGGCCAAAACTAGCCACCTAAGCATCTCGCAAGGGCCACAACTAACCATCCTAACATCCTTCACGAGTCACAACCAACCGCGCTATCCTCTCTCATGGGCCACAATCAACCACAATAGCATCTCATATTGGCCACAACCAACCCCTCCCACTAGTACCTCACTTTGGCATAGAAACCACCCTATCATCTAATAAGGGGTCACAACCAACCACTTTAGCATCTCAAATGGGCCATAATCAACAAACCTAGCATCTCACATGGGCCAAAACCAACCTCTCTAGCATCTCACATGCGCCACAACCAACCACCCTAGCATCTCAAATGAGCCACAACCAATCACCTTAGCATATCACATGGGCAACAACAAACTAGCATCTCACATGGGCAAAAACCAACCAACCTTAGATCTCCCATGTGCCACAACCAACCAGAGTAGCATCTCACAAGGGTCACAACTAACAACCCTTGCTTCTCATATGAACCACAAACAACAACCCTAGCATCTCACATGGACCCCAAACAACAACCTTTGCATCACAAATGAGCCTAAACCAAATACCCTAGAATTTCACATGGGCCAACTAACCACCCTAGCATCTCACAAACGCCACAACCGACCAGACTAGCATCTTACATCCTAGCCTTTCATATGAGCCAAAACCAACCACTCTAGAATCTCACATAGGCAACAGCCAACCACCCTAGCATCTCACATGCGCCACAATCAACCACTCTAGCATCTCACAAGGGACACCTAAGCACCCTAGCATCTCAAATGGGCTACAGCCAGCCACCTTACCATTTCACATGGGCCACAACCAACCACATGGGCCGCAACTAACCACCCTAGAATCTTATATGGGTCACAATGAACTGCCCTAGCCTCCCAGAGGGGCGACAACCAACTCTTCTAACATCTCATATGAGTTAATACCAACCACCTTAGCCTCGCATATGGGCCACCACCCCCCCACCTAGCATCTCACATGGAACACAACAAACCACCATAGCATCTCAAATATGCCAAAAAGAAATAAATTAGCATGTCACAAGGGCCACAACCAACCAAAATAGCGTCTCACATGGGACCCAACCATCCACCCTAGCGTCTCGTATGGTCCACAACCAACCACCCTAGAATCTAACATGGGTCACATCCAACCGCCCTAGCCTCTCACAGGGGCCACAACTAACCACTCTAGCATCTCACATGGGCCACAACCAACCAAACTAGCATATCACATGGATTCAGAACTAAAAACCCTACCCTCTCACATGAGCCATAACAAACCATATTAGCATCTGAAATGGGCAACAACCAACCAGACAAACATCTCACAAGGGTCACAACTAACCACCCTTACTTCTTACATGAGCCACAACCAACAACCTTTGCATCTCACTTGATCCCCAACAAACTACCCTTGCATCTCAAATAGGCCTAAACCAAATAACCTAGAATTTCATATGGACCAACTAACCACCCTAGCATCTCACAAAGGCCACAACCGACCAAACTAGCATCTCACATGTGTCACAACCAAACATCCTAGCCTTTCATATGAGCCACAACCAACCACACTAGCATCTATTATGGGCTACAACCAACCACCCCTGCATCTCATATGCGCCACAACCAACCACTCTAGCATCTCACATGGAACAACTAAAATCCTTAGCATCTCAAATGGGCCACAACCATCCACCTTAGCATTTTACATGGGCAACAACCAACAAGCCTAGGATCTCATATGGGCAACAACTAACCATCCTAATATCTCACAAGTTCCACAACCAACTAGACTAGCATCTCACAAGGGTCACAACTAACAATCCTAGCCTCTCATATGAGCCAGAACCAACCAACATAGCATCTCACTTGGGCCCCAACCAAACACCATTGCATCTCAGATGGGCCTAAACCAAATACCCAAGAATTTTTCATGGGCTAACAAACCACCCAATAATCTTAAATGGGGCCACAACCAACCACCCTAGCATCTCATATGGGCCACAATGAACCAACCTAGCATCTCATATGGGCCACAATCAGCAAATCTAATATTTCATATGTGCCGCAACCATCCAAATTAGCGTCTCACATGGGCCAAAACCAACCAACCTAACATCTCACAAGTGCCACAACCAACCAGACTAAGCTCTCACAAAGGTCACAACTAACCACCCTAGCCTGTCATATGAGATGCAACCAACCAACAGAGCATTTGACATGGGCCCTAACCAACAACCCTTGTATCTCAGATGGGCTTAACCAAATACCCAAGGATTTCTCATGGGCGAACTAATCACCCTAGCATCTTAAATGGGACACAGCCAACTACTCTAGCATCTCACATGGGTCACAGCCAACCAACCTAGCATCTCACATGGGCAACAACCAACCACCCAAGAATCTTATTTGGGCAGCGAGACCCAACCTAGCATCTCGCATGGGCCACAACTAACCATCCTAGCATCTTACATGGGCCACAACCAACCACTAAAACATTTCATATAGGGCACAGCCAATCAAACTACCATCTCGCATAGGACACAACTAACAACCCTAGGATCTAACATGGGTCACAACCAACCGCCCTAGCCTCTCAAAGGGGCGACAACCAACCCTCTTAGCATCTCACATGGGTCAAAACCAACCACTTTAGCCTCGCACATGAGCCACATCGACCCCCCCCCCACCTACCATCTCATAAGGAACATAAACAAACACCCTAGCATCTCAAATGTACCAAAAGAAAACAAATTAGCGTCTCACATGGGCCACAACCAACCAATATAGCGTCTCATATGGGCCACGACCATCCACCCTAGCGTCTCTTATGGGCCACAACAACAACCCTAGCCTCTCAAAGGGGCTACAAACAACCACCCTAGCATCTCATATGGGCCACAACCAACCAAACTAGCATATCACATGGGTCAAAACCAAAAGCCTTAGACTTTCACATGAGCCACAACAAACCACCCTAGCATCTCACACGGGTCACAACCAACAGCCCTACCATCTCACATGCGCCACAACCAACCACCCTAGCTTCTCATATGGGACACAACCAACCAACCTAGCGTTTCATATGCGTTACAATCAACCACCCTAGCATCTAACATGGGTCACAAACAACCTCCTTAGCCGCTAACAGAGGCAACGACCAACCACTCTAGTATCTCACATGCGCCACAACCAGCAAAACTAGCATCTTAAATGGGTCACAACAAAATACCCTAGCCTCTCATATGAACCACAACCAACCACCTTAGCATCACACATAGGTCAAAACTAGACACCCTAGCATCTCACATGAGCCACAACCAACTACCCAAGCATCTCACATGCTTCACAACCAACCACTCTAATATCTCATATGAGCCAAAACTAATCACACTGTCATCTCACACTGGCCACACCCAACCACCCTAGCATCTCACATGTGTCATAACCAAAGACCCTAGCCTCTCATATGAGCCACAACCAACCACACTACCATCTCATATAGGCCACAACCAATCACCCTAGCATCTCACATGCGTCACAACCAACCACTCTAGTATCTCATATAAGCCAAAACCAACCACACTAGCATCTCACATGGGCCACAACCAACCAAACTACCATCTCAAATGACCACAACCATCCAACCTAACATCTCCCATGTGACAAAACCAACACTAGCATCTCACATGGGCCACAGCCAACCAACCTACCATCTCAAATGACCACAACCATCCAACTTAACATCTCCCATGTGACAAAACCAACCAGACTAGCATCTCACAAGGGACAACAAATAACCACCCTTACTTCTCCTATGAGCCACAACCAACAACTCCAGCATCTCATATGGCCCCAAACAACCACCCTTGCATCTCAAATGGACCTAAACAAGATAACTTAGAATTTCACACTGGCCAAATAACAACCTTAGCATCTCACAAAGGCCACAACCAACCAAACTAGCATCACACATGGGTTACAACCAAACACCCTAGCTTCTCATATGAGCTACAATCACCCTAACATCTCACATGGGCCACAACCAACCACCCTAGCATCACACATGAGCCACAACCAACTAACCCAGCATCTCATATGAAACACAAGCAACCACCCTAGCATCTCAAATGTGCCAAAAAGAAACCAAATTAGCGTCTCACATGCGCTACAGCCAACCAATATTGCATCTCACATGGGCCACGATCATCCACCCTAGCGTCCCATATGGGCCACAATCAACCACCTTAGCATCTAACATGGGTCACAACCAACCGCCTTAGCCTCTCACAGGGGCCACAAACAACCACCTTAACATATCACATGGGCCACAACTAACCAAACTAGCATATCACATGGTTCAAAACAAAAAACCCTAGCATCTCACAAGGGCCACAACCAACCAACCTAGCATCTCACATGGGCTAACCAACCACCCTAGCCTCTCATATGGACCACAACCAACCACCCTAGCATCACACATATGCCATCCAACCACCCTAGCATCTCACATGGGCCAATATCAAATAACCAAACAAGTCATATGGGCCAAAACCAACCACACAGACATCTCATATGGGGCACACCCAGCCAATCTACCCTCTCACATGGGCCACAAACAACCCCATAAATATCTCATATGGGTCACAACCAACCACCCTAGCCAAAACCAACCCCTCTCACCCCCTCTAGTATCTCATATTGGCAAACCGACCACCCTAGCATCTAATAGGGGCCACAACCAACCACCCTAGTATCTCATATGAGCCAAAACCAACCAGCCTAACATCTCACAAGGGCCGCAACCAAGCAACCTAATATCTCACATGAACCAAAATCAAACCCCCTAGCATTTCACATAGGCAACAACAAACCGCCCTAGCATCTCATATGAGCCACAACTAACCACCCTAACATCTCAAAGGGGCCACAACCAACAATACTAGCATCTCAATTATAATAAAAGCCAACCAAAATAGAGTCTCATATGGGCCACGGACATCCACCCTAGCGTTTCACACAGGCCAAAATCAACCACCCTAGAATCTAACATGTGGGTCACAACTAACCGCCCTGCCTTTTTCAAGGGCCACGCCCAAGCAACCTAGCATCTCATATGGGCCAAAACCAACAAAAAACGCATCTCATTTGGGTCAAAACCAAACACTCTAGCTTCTCATATGAGCCACAACCAAAAACTATAGCATCTCACATTGGCCACAACCAACCATCGTAGCATCTCGCCTAGGATAACTAACCACCCTAGCATCTCAAATAAGCAATAACCAACCACCGTAGCATCTCACATAGGCCACAACAAACCTCCCTAGCTTCTCACTTGCGCCACAACCAACCACCCTAGCATTATACATGGGCCAACAAATCACCCTAGCATCTAAAATAAGCCACAACCAACGAACGTAATATCTCAAAAACGCCACAACCAACCAACCTAGCATCTCACGTGGGCAACAACCAACCAACCTAACATCTCCCATGTGCCACAACCAATAAGACTAGTATCTCAAAAGAGTCAAAACTAACCACCCTTGCTTCTCATATGAGCCACAACCAACCAACCTTGCATCTCAAAAGTGCCTAAACCAAATACCCTAGAATTTCACATGGACCAACTAACTACCCTAGCATCTCGCATGGGACACAACCAATCAAACTAGCATCTCACATGGGTCACAACCAAATACCCTAACCTCTTATATAAACCACAACCAGACACCCTAGCATCTCATATGGGTCACAACCAACCACCCTAACATCTCACATGCGTCACAAACAACCGCTCTAACATATCACATGGGACAACTAACCTTCCAGCATCTCAAGTGGGCCCCATCCAACCATCGTAGTCTCTCACATAGGCCACAACCAATCAAACTGGAATCTCATATGGGCCACAACCAACCATCCTAACATCTCACATGGGCCCAAACCATCCACACGGGCGTCTCACATGGGCAACAACCAACCACCCAAAAATCTCATATGGGGCAACGCGACCTAACCTAGCATCTCACATGGGTCACAACTAACCATCCTATCATCTTACATGGGCCACAACGAACAGCCCTTGCATCTCGCTTGGGCCAAAACCAACCAATCTTGCATCCCACATGAGCCACAATATATCAACATAGCATCTCGTATGGGCCAAAACCAACCAACCTAACATCTCAAATATGCCACAACGACCAAAAGAGCATCTCACATGGCCTAAAACCATCCCCCACTACCGCCTCACATGGGCCAAAACCAACCACACAAGCACCTCATATGAGACACAGCCAGCCAACCTAGCATCTCACGTGGGCAACAACTAACCATCCTAACATCTTACAAGACTCACAACCAACCACCCAAGCCTCTCATATGGGCCAACAATCAACCACTCTAGCATCTCATATGGGCCATAACCAACCCCCTAGCATCTCACATGGGACAGCATCAGCCACCCTAGCCTATCACACAGGCCACAACCAACCCTGCCCACTAGTATCTCACATGGGCAGACTAACCACCCTAGCATCTAAGTGGGATCACAACCAAAAAATATCTTCTCACATGGGCCACGACCATCTACCATAGCGTTTCATATGGACCAAAATCATCCACCCTAGCATCTAACATGGGTCAAAACCAACCTCTCTAGTCTCTGACAGGGGCAGCGACCTACCACTCTAACATCTCATGTGGGCCAAAACCAACAAAACTAGCATCTCACATGAGTCAGAACCAAACATCCCAGCCTCTCATATGAGCCACAACCAGCCACCCTGACATCTGACATAGGTCACAACCAACCAACCAACCTAGCATCTCATATGGGCAACAACTAACCAACTTAACATCTCCCACGTGCCACAACAAACTAGACTAGCATCTCTAAAGGGTCATAACTAACCACCCTTGCTTCTCAAATGAGCCACAATCAACAACCCTAACATCTCACGTGGGACCCAACCAACCACCCTTGCATCTAAGATGGGCCTATACTAAATACCCTAGAATTTCACATGGGCCAACTAACCACTCTTGCAACTCATATAGCCCACAACCAACCAAACTAACATCTCACATGGGTTAAAACCAAATTTCTTAGTCTCTCATTTGAGCCACAAACAACCACCCTAACATCTCACATGGGCCACAGCCAACCACCCTATCATCTCATATGCGCCACAGCCAACCACTCTAGCATCTCACATGGGACAACTAAGCAACCTAGAATCACAAATGGGCCACAGTCAACAACCTTACCATTTCACATGGGCCTCATCCAACCATCCTAGCATCTCACATGGACCAAAACCAACCAAATTAGCATCTCACAAGTGCCACAGCCAAACAGACTAACCTCTAACAAGGGTCAAAACTAACAACCCTAGCCTCTCATATGAGCCAAAACAAACCAACATAGCATCTAAAATGGGCCACAGCCAACCACCCTTACATCTCAAATGGGCCTAAATCAAATACCCTAGAATTTCTCATAGGCCAACTAACCACCCTAGAATCTCAAATGGGCCACAACTAACCACCTACCATCTCATATGGGCCACAACGAACCAACCTAGCAGTTCATATGGGCCACAACCAACCAATCTAACATCTCACATGTGCCACAACCATCCAAATTAGCGTCTTACATGCGCCAAAACAATTCACACTAGCGTCTCTTATGAGCAACAACGAACCACTCAAGAATCTCATATGGGGCAACGCGACCCAACCTAGCATCTCGCATGGGCCACAGCTAAGCATCCTAGCATCTTACGTGGGCCAAAACCAACCACTAAACCAATTCATATGGGGCACAGCCAATCAACCTACCATCACGCATAGGCCACAACTAACCACCCTAGGATTTTATATGGGTCACAACCAACAGCTCTAGCCTCTCAAATGAGCGACAACAAACCATCCTAGCAAATCACATGGATCAAAACCAACAACCTTAGCCTCATACATGGCCCATATCCCCCCTACCATCTCACATGGAACATAACCAACTACCCTAGAATTTCAAATGTGCCAAAAGAAAACAAATTAGCGTCTCATATGCGCCATAACCAACCAAAACAGCGTCTCACATGGGCCACGACCATCCACCCTAGCCACTCTTATGGGCCACAACCAACAACTCGAGCATCTCACAGGGGCTATAACCAACCACCCTAGCCTCTCATATGGGCCACAACAAACCAAACTAGCATATCACATGGGTCAAAACCAAAAACCCTAGCCTCTCACATGAGCCACAACAAACCACCCTAGCATCTCACATGGGCCACAACGATCTACCCTAGCATCTCACATGCGCCACAACCAACCACCCTAGCTTCTCCTATGGGAACACAACCAACCAACCTAGCGTTCCATATGGGCCACAATCAACCACATTAGCATCTAACATGGGTCACAACCAACCGCCCCAGTCACAAACAGAGGCAAGGACCAACCACCTTAGCATCTTATATGCGCCACAACCAACAAAGCTAGCATCTCAAATGGGTCACAACAAAATACCCTAGCCTCTCATATGAACCACAACCAACCACCTTAGCATCTCACATGGATCAAAACTATACACCCTATAACCTCACCTGCGAAACAACCAACCACCCTAGCATCTCATATGGGAAAACTAAAAACCCTAGCATATCAAATACTCCATAACGAACCACCATAGCATCTCACATGGGTTACAGTCAACCAACCTAACATCTCACATGGGCAACAACCAACCAACCTACCATCTTCCATGTGCCACAATCAACAAGTCTAGCATCTCAAAAGCGTCACATCTAACCACCCTTGCTTCTCATTTGGGCCACAACCAACAACCCTTGCATCTCAAATGGGCCTAAACCAAATACCTAGAATTTCATATGGGCGAACTAACCACTCTAACATATCACATAGGCCACAATTAACCAAAATAACATCTCGCATATGTCGCAACCAAACACCCTAGCCTCTCATATGAGCCACAACCAACCGCACTAGAATCTCACATGGGCCACAATCAACCACCCTAGCATCTCACATGCGTCACAACCAACCACTCTAATATCTCATCTGGGACAACTAATCACCCTAGCATCTCAAATGGGCCACAGCCAACCACCTTAGCATTTCATATGGGCCAAAGCCAACCAACCTAGCATCTCAAATGACCACAACCAACCAACCTAAATTCTATGTGCCACAACCAACCAGAAAAACATCTCACAAGAGACGACAACTAATCACCCTTACTTCTCCTATGAGCCACAACCAACAACTCTAGCATCTCATATGGCCCCAAACAACCACCCTTGCATCTCAAATGGGCCTAAACCAAATACCCTAGAATTTCACAAGGGCCAGCTAACGACCCTAGCGTCTCACAAAGGCCACAACCAACCAAACTAGCATCTCAATGGGTCACAACCAAACACCCTAGCCTCTTATATAATCTACAAACACCCACTCTAACATCTCACAAGGGCCACAACCAACAACCCTAGCATCCCACATACGCAGCAACCAACCACTCTACCATCTCACATAGGACAACTCAGTAACCTAGTATCTCAATGGGCCACAACCAACCACCTTAATATTTCATATGCGACACAACCAACCAAACTAGCATCTCACATGGGCCACAACCAGCCAACCTAACATCTCAAAAGTGCCACAACCAAACAGACTAGCCTCTCACAAGTGTCACAACTAATCTACCTAGCCTCTCATATGAGACACAACCAGCCAACCTAGCATCTCACAAGGGCCCCAGCCAACCACCCTTGCATCTCAAATGGGCCTAACCCAAATACCCTAGAGTTTCTCATGTGCCAACTAACCACTCTAGCATCTCAAATGGTCCACAACCAAACACCCTAGCATCTAACATGAGCCACATCCAACCAACCTAGCATCTCACATGGGCCACAACCAACCAACCTAACATCTCACATGTGCCACAACCATCCAAATTAGCTTTTCGCATGGACAACAACCAACCACCCAAGAATCTCATATGGGGCAACGTGACCCAACCTAGCATCTCGCATGGGCCACAACTAACCACCCTAGCATCTTATATAGACCACAGCCAAGCACCTTAGCATCTCATATGGGCCACAGCCAACCAACCTACCATCTCACATGGGCCACAAAAAAAAATCCTAGGATCTTGTATGGGTCACAACCAACCGCCCTAGCCTCTCAGAGGAGCGATAACCAACCCACCTAACATCTCATATGGGTCAAAACCAAACTACTTACCCTCGCACATGGGCCACACTCCCCTTCCCCCCATCATCTCGTATGGAACACAACAAACCGCCCTAGCATCTCAAATGTGCCAATAGGAACCAAATTAGCGTCTACCATGAGCCACAACCAACCAATATTGTGTCTCACATGGGCCACGACCATCCACACTAGCGTCCCAAATGGGCCACAGCCAACCACCCTAGCATATAATATGGGTCACAATCAACCGCTCAAGCCTCTCACAGAGGCCACAACCAACCACCCTAGCATATCACATGGGCCACAACCAACCAAACTGGCATATTACATGGGTCAAAACCAAAAACTCTAGCATCTCACAAGGGCCACAACCAACAATCCTAGTACCTCACATGGGCCAACCAACCACCCTAGCCTCTCATATGGGCCACAACCAACCACCTTAGCATCACACATATGCCATCCAACCACCCTAGCATCTAACATGGGCCAATATCAAATAACCAAACAAGCCATATGGGCCACAACCAACCAACTTACCATCTCATATGATCCAAAACCAACCACACAAACATCTCATATGAGGCACACCCAACCAACCTAGCCTTTCACATGGACCACAAACAACCCCATGAACATCTCAAATGGGTCACAACCAAACACCCTAGCCTCTCACATGGGCCAAACCAACCCCTCCCACCCCCCGCTAGTATCTCATATTAGCAAACCGACCACCCTAGCAGCTAATAGGGGCCACAACGAACTACCCTAGTATCTCACATGGGCCATAACCAACCAACCTAATATCTCACATGAACTAAAACCAAACCCCTTAGCATCTCACATGGGCCAGAACCAACCACCCTAGCATCTCATATAGGCCACAACTAACCACCCTAACATCTCACAGGGGCCACAACCAACCACCCTAGCATCTCAAATATGATAAAAGGAACCAATTTAGCGTCTCATATGGGCAAAAGCCAACCAAAATTGCGTCTCACATGTGCCATGACCATCCACCCTAGCGTTTCATATAGGACACAATCAACCACCTTAGAATCTAACATGGGTCACAACCAACAGCCTTACCTCTCACAGGGGCCACGCCCAAGTAACCTAGCATCTCATATGGGCCAAAACTAAAAAAAAAAAAGAAGCATCTCACATTGATCAAAACCAAACACTCTAGTCTCTCATATGAGCCTCAACCAAAACCCATAGGATCTCACAGAGGCCATAACCAACCACCCTAGCATCTCACACGCTCCACAACCAACCATCCTAGCATCTCACATGGGACAACTAACCACCATAGCATCTCAAATAATCAATAACACACCACCGTAGCATCTCAAACAGGCCACAACAAACCACCCTATCATCTCACATGCGCCACAACCAACAACCCTAGCATTTCACATGGTACAACAAACCACCCTAGTATCTAAAATAAGCCACAATCAACAAACGTAGAATCTCACAAAGGCCACAACCAACAGACCTAGCATCTCACATGGGCAACAACCAACCAGTCTAACATCTCCCATGTGCCACAACCAACAAGACTAGTATTTCAAAAGGGTCAAAACCAACCAACCTCGCATCTCATATGGGCCACAGCCAACAACCCTAACACCTCACATGCGCCACAAACAACCACTCTAACATCTCACATGGGACAACTATCCACTTTAGCATCTCAAGTGGGCCACAACCAACCATCGTAGCCTCTCACATGGGCTCAACCAACCAAACTGGCATCTCATATGGGCCACAACCAACCAACCTAATATCACACATGGGCCCAGACCATCCACACGCGTCTCACATGGGCAACAATCAACCACACAAGACTCTCATATGGGGCAACGCGACCCAACGTAGCATCTCACATGGGCTACAACTAAGCATCCCAGGATCTTGCATGGGCCACTACGAACAGCCCTCGCATCTCGCTTGGGCCAAAACCAGCCGCTCTTGCATGCGACATGGGCCACAATTAATCAACATAGCATCTCTTATGAGCCAGAACCAACCAACCTAACATCTCAAATGTGTCACAACGAACCAAAATAGCATCTCACATTGTCCAAAACCATCCCCCTAGCATCTCCTACGAGCCAAAAGCAACCACCAAAGCATCTCATATGAGGCACAGCCAGCCAGCCTAGCACCTCGCATGGGCCACAACTAACCATTCTAACATCTTACAAGAATCACAACCAACCACCCTAGCCTCTCACATGAGCCACAATCAACCACTCTAGCATCTCATTTGGACCACAGCCAACCCCCTAGCATCTCACATGGGACACAATCAACCACCCTAGCCTCTCACATAGGCCACAACCAACCCTGCCCTCTAGAATCCCACATGGGCAAACCAACCACCCTAGCATCGAATAGGGATCACAACCAACCACCTTAGCACTTCACATGGGCAACAACCAACCAACCTAGCATCTTATATGAACCAAAACAAAACCCCCTATCATCTCACATGGGCAACAACCAACCACTCTAGCATCTCAGAGGGGTCATAACCAACCACCCTTGCATCTTGCATGAGCCACAACCAACCCCCTTATCATCTCAAATGGGCCAAAAGTAACCAAATTAGCGTCTCATATAGGCCACAACCAGCCAAAATAACGTCTCATATGGGCCACGACCATCCACCATAGCGTTTCATATGGGCCACAATCATCCATCATAGCATCTAGCATGGGTCACAACCAACCGCCCTAGCCTCTCACAGGGGCAGCGACCTACCACTCTAACACCTCACATGAGCCAAAATCAACAAAACTAGCATCTTATATGAGTCACAACCAAACATCCCAGCATCTCATTTGAGCCACAACCAACCACCCTAGAATTTCACATGGGCCACAACCTACCACCCTAGCATCTCATGTGCGCCACAGCCAACCACCCTAGCATCTCATATGGGAAAACTAACCGCCCTATCATCTCAAATAGGTCACAAAAAAGAACACCTTAGCATCTGAAAAAGGCGACAACCAACCAACCCAGCATGGGCAACAACTAACCAACCTAACATCTCCCATGTGCCACAACCAACTAGATTAGCATCTCAAAAGGGTCATAACTAACCACCCTCATATGAGCCACAATCAACAACCCTAACATCTCACGTGGGACCCAACCAACCACCCTTGCATCTAAGATGGGCCTACACTAAATACCCTAGAATTTCACATGGGCCAACTACCCACCCTTGCAACTCATATGGGCCACAACTAGCCACTCAAACACCTCACATGGGTCAAAACCAAATAATCTAGTCTCTCATTTGAGCCACAACCAACCACCCTAACATCTCACATGGCTCACAACCAACAACCTTAGCATCTCATATGCGCCACAGCCAACCACTCTAGTATCTCACATGAGACAACTAAGCAACCTAGAACCACAAATGGGCCACAGTCAACAACCTTACCATTTCACATGGGCCTCATTCAACCATCCTAGCATCTCACATGGACCAAACCAACCAAATTAACATCTCACAAGTGCCACAGCCAACCAGACTACCCTCTAACAAGGGTCAAAACTAACAACATTAGCCTCTCATATGAGCCAAAACCAACCAACATAGCATCTAAAATGGGCCCCAACCAACCACCCTTGCATCTCAAATGGGCCTAAATCAAATACCCCAGAATTTCTCATAGTCCAACTAACCACCCTAGCATCTCAAATGGGCCACACCTAACCACCTACAATCTCATATGGGCCACAACGAACCAACCTAGCAGTTCGTATGGGCCACAACCAAACAATTTAACATCTCACATTTGCCACAACCATCCAAATTAGCGTCTCACGTGCGCTAAAATCATCCACACTAGCGTCCCATATAACCAACAACCAGCCACCCAAGAATCTCATATGGGGCAACGCGACCCAACCTAGTGTCTCGCATGGGTCACAACTAATCATCCTAGCATCTTACATGGGCCAAAACCAGCCACTAAACCATTTCATATGGGGCACAGCCAATCAACCTACCATCTCGCATAGGCCACATCTAAACACCATAGGATCTTATATGGATCACAACCAACCGCCCTAGCCTCTCAAAGGAGCGACAACCAACCCTACCAGCATCTCACATGGGTCAAAACCAATAACCATAGCCTCGAACATGGGCCACATCCCCCCACCTACCATCTCACATGGAACACAGCCAACCACCCTAGCATTTCAAATGTGCCAAAAGGAAACAAATTAGCGTCTCATATTCGCCACAACCAACCAAAATAACGTCTCATATGGGCCACGACCATCCACCCTAGCGTCTCTTATGGGCCACAACCAACAACCCAGGCATCTCACAAGGGCTAAAACCAACCACCCTAGCCTCTCATATTGGCCACAACCAACCAAACAAGAATATCACATGGGTCAAAACCAAAAACCCTAGCCTCTCACATGAGCCAAAACGAACCACCCTAGCATCTCACATGCGCCGCAACAAACCACCCTAACTTCTCATATGGGACACAACCAACCAACCTAGCGTTTCATATGGACCACAATCAACCACCCTAGCATCTAACATGGGTCACAACCAATCGCCCTAGCCATTACCAAGGCAACGACCAACCACCCAAGCATCTCAAATGCGCCACAACTAAACACCCTAGCATCTCATATGGAACAACTAACAACCCTAGCATTTGAAGTGGGTCACAACGAAACACCTCAACATCTCACATGGGACACAACCAACAAACCTAGCTTCTCATATGGGCAACGACCAACCAACCTAACATCTCCCAAGTGCCACAACCAACCAGACTAGCATCTCGAAAGGGTCACAACTAACCACCTTGCTTCTCATATGAGCCACAATAAACAACCCTTGCATGTCAAATGGGTCTAAACCAAATACCTTAGAATTTCATATGGATCAGCTAACCACCCTAGCATCTCACTTAGGCCAAAACCAACCAAGCTAGCATCTCACATGTGTCACAACCACACACCGTAGTCTCTCATATTAGCCACAACCAACCATCCTAGCATTTCACATGCGTCACAACCAACCACTCTAGTATCTCAATTGGGACAACTAATCACCCTAGCATCTCAAATTGGCTACAACCAACCACCTTAGCATTTCATATGGGCCACAACCAACCAACCTAGCTTCACAAATGACCACAACCTACCAACCTACCTTTTTTTTTTTTTTTTTTATGTTGAAGGCTCCAGTCACGGACAAAAGTCCACATCAAGGCCGGGCCCTAATTGAAAT
>JAYMFT010371378.1:904-21597 GCA_038088735.1 Panulirus argus
AAAAACGTGTGTTTGTGTGTATATATATATATATATATATATATATATATATATATATATATATATATATATATATATATTGTGGATATTATATACGTTTTGAATAAATCTGAAGGACTTTTTAGATGAAAAATGTTGAAGTCAAGAATATGAAATTACTGGCATAGTAATATTGATCATCATCAGCGAAATATATTCATGTAATGCAATTTTTCTCAAGAATAATGGAATACAGCAGATAACATTGCTGGTGTTGGATGTGATCATTTGGGTGTCCAGCCAGGTGTTCTGCCAGCGCCGTTCCCATCACCCACGGCCTTGACAGCCATACCTAGTCATCATCCAAGAACCGTCCAATTACTGGTATATGTTTATCGTAAAACGTACGCTTACGTGATTTACCATCCTGAGGTTGATACACTTGCCAGGATGACATCATCTTGAGGCTGTTACACTAGCCAGATGTCATCATCAAGAGGCTGGTATAGTTGTCATTATCATGATCCTGAGGCAGGTAATCTTGCTAGGATGTCATCATCCAGTGCCTGGTACACTTGTCAGTATGTCATCATCCAGAAACTCGGCTTCTGCGAGTTTCCAATGTATCTATATTCATTTCTGAAACCATTCAGGTAAGATTAAATGGGTTGGTATTAGATGAACAAGAAGTTTTTTACTCTTGAGAAAAAAAGTAGGATTATACATGTCACCTTCATTTTAATATTATAACGTAAATAAAAATTCTAAGGACACACTGTGAGTGGAACCTTTGACGGATGTGGCGGTTAGCTGTAGTGTGGGTTGTGAGGGGGCGTAGCGTTGCTGATGGTCGTGCCGCGAAATTTAAACGAGTCGACGGGTGGAGAGGAGTTCAGCACTCGCCAGATAAGTAACGTTCTCTATATGATGCTTAATAACGGACGTTAGTTAGTTATAACGAGCGTATTTCACTGCATTTTTGTGGACTGTACCACGCGTACCTTTAGTTTAATAACGTGTTTGTTCACCAGTAATTAGCGCATTGAGATATGAAGTTGGATGTAAGGTGTGAAAACATCGGATAACACTCTGGGCATGCTAAATTTTTGAGTCGAGTGTCTTTGAATTGCTGCTGTTGTTTTTCAGTAAGGCTGTTCACACTGGGCGCGATCCCACATATTCCACGTGACACAACAAGGTAAGTGGCTCTTGAATGCCTCCCTCGCGATTTTTTTTAGGCGTGGCTTCGTCATGCATGCGCATTAGAGCGTTTTCAATCAGTCTTGGATTGTACCTCTTCCTTTGTTCTTACATTTTCCTAGTGTCGACTGTAAAATTTCTTCCTCCAATTCTTCATCATAAGACCACTTTGCAGAAATTCCATCTTCACTGATGGAACGTTAGTGCGATTCTCAAAATGCACGTGCGGTGTGAACACGCATATGGTAAGTGTCCCGACCAAAAATCCATTTCGTGTTTAGCAGGCATCAGTAGGGAGTGTAAGGAGCATAGCCTCTCTTCATTAATATCAAAACCACAGTAATATTGATAGTCTTAAGGCAAGTACAGGTCGGCCGGCAGGTCTGGAAAGACGTGTTTAGATTATTTATGGAAGGTTTTGTTGAATATTGAAAATATTTGGAATTAAACTATTGTATTTTGCAGCAGTGTGTACAGTATGGAAACGAAAGTAACGTAGGGTGAATTGCAGATAACATACATAGTACTAAATAATGCTGATAAGAGTGCAATCATTTCACTGTTCATTGAATAGATGATTCTTTACTGGACTACCTATTTAGTGTTTATTATATATAAACACTTCTCAGTTGAACATTAATGTCTCAGCTTATCCCCTTCCTCTCTCTCTCATAAAGAGAATGATGTAGGACTTAAGGTATATTGCAATGAGCGAAATGGCCTCGTTGTTTTAACTGTAGACATGGACTGTAGAGTCATGCATTTGACGGGTTGTTGGGATACCATAAGTGTGATTAGAGTGAAGATTAATGCGGCGATGGTCCCGTAAACCACACCTAAAGTGACAAGATTTTCTAGAGTTAAAAACGGGACATTTCTTGAATGCTTAAAAAAAATACCAGTTATATAAAACAAAGAAACAAAACTTCCCGTTCCTTGTATAGAGGTCAATGGCTATTTTTTTTTAATGAGTATGAAACAGACTAATTTCATAATACATCCTCATTAAGAACATGAAGTAACGTATTTGGACGTGGATATGTGAAAATCAGGAGCATTATTTGAGAGTACTGCTTTGGTCGGCAAGATTTTGCATACGGTCCACAATACACAATGATACTGTTTACAGTTCAAAATCTTAGGTTTGCCATTTACGTAATTGTGCGTAGTGACAGCAAACACTCCATGGAGACATAATAGCTTATTGGTATTACTTATGATAAAGGAAAACATTTATGCGCATTTTATCCAAAAGCGGGGCATTTTCGCGCTCCTTAAAGGGAGCAGTTTAAAAGCGAGACTGTCCCGCCGAAATCGGAAGTCGACACGTAAGCTAGGCCACATCAGGTCAGGGAAGATAGAGAGCTTCCCAGTTTATTCGACCGTTCAGTTTACGGTAACAGTTTAAGATTTGTTTGATAGCAGAAGTAATCTACATTGTAAATTATTTTTATACGTGTTTGCCTTACTCCCCTTAAGCGAGAATGCTGTGAATCATTTTGGCCCCAGGACCCTCTTATGGAGCACCCGATTCGCTCAGATAGTTGGCCACGTCCACCGGTCGAGACAAGAAGTCATGAAGTACGGTGATATGCATTTGTCTGACAGGATAAGTGCAAAACGGTTCGCAGTCTTCAGTGTAGAAGTTGCATCTCGAGCAAAAGTGGTGGTGTGTTAAGTTGAAATGATGTTTACTATTGTTGTACAGAAGGTAGTGACAGGAACAAACTAATTTTGGCTTCATTTGCACTCTTCAAATCTTTATCTTCCATGTATTCTGTACACTGTTTATTTTTATCAGAATCAAGAATTTCAATGTTGAATAGTTCGGTGTGGACTATCACGCTATTGCTGTACCCAACTTTTCGAGAAAGGATGTTACGCATGCACCAGGAGTAAGGAAATTTTTCATGTGTTCTCTGTGAGGTTTTGAAATATTCATGAGCAGGGGAAAGCTCACAAATCAAAAAGTTTTTGACATTTTCATACCTCTTAATGGTGCATACAGTAACTATTGGGCAGTTATTTTGGTATAAAAGACGTTTCATTGTGCACTGAATGTATAAACATGGAGATACAGATGATTGCAGCCAAGAGTAGCCGAGCTCACGTGTTGCTGATGAAAGTTATGCCAGTTTATTCTAAGTACCAGCACGCCGTCGCTTGGGTATAGACGAGACGCCTCACTCGCCACAACTGTCGCACAAGTTCAGGCGCTAGGGCATGGAAAATTGTTTGAATAGATTTGTTTTCATATGGTAGGGAATGTTGTGGTTAGTACTGTACTGACAGCATATGATCAGAGAGGCTGCGTTCACTATAATTATCAGCATATGGGAGGAAGGTTAGTATCGTTGTAATATTGCCAAAATGAGATAGGCTGGACCCCTTGTTGCAATGCAAGTATATGGCGAGTGAAGGCTCAGGCCACTGGCGCGGAAACATAACTGTTCCCTTCAAGATACCCAGTATTCCTTAACTTACAGCCGCTAATCAAACAGTTAACGAAAGTAAATGATATCCTGTCGGGGAAGTGAACATCTTGCGGAGTGAAGCAGTTACTGAGGATGTTTTAAAGTACAAGCATGCAGAGAGAAGTGACAAGCATTAGGAGTGGCCATGCGAAGCATATATACATGCATATCCTCAGGTTGTTGTGGCACCTGGAGTGGGTGTTACGCCTCTTGCATAGTAGATACAAAGAATAACATTAAAGAAAAGGGAGTGCTGGCTCGGACGGTTGGTGCTGGTAAGACCGTGTTGGCGAGGTCGTTTTGTTGGATCGTACCCTCTCAGCTCTCACTTCCTGCAGCGCTCCTAACTCACCCTGAGGATAAAGTGTTGGCATTCTTACTTGGATTCTAAAATTACAAGGGTGTCCAGACATTTTCGAATAGTCCGGTGATGTCGGGAACCGTGATTCATGCTCTGTCCACATGGTGGCTTGGGAGGTGCTTGGCTCCCTAAGGGTTAAATAACCTAAGTCGGGTTCTTGCATGATTAGATCGACCTGCTTGTGTAAATTTCTCTTGTTTTTCCTGAATGTTGGTTTTAAGGTTACTCTGCGCAGAAAGACCCAGGGGGTAATCAAAATCAACTTCATTCTTCAAGGCAGAAGTTTTTATAGTTCATCAACCTTATCATGCATTCTAAGCCCAGTATACTGAAACCTAGAGAAAGTGGACAGCCCAGCATGAGTAATTTAGGTATACCTGTGTCTTGTTTGACACAAGCATGTTACATTCACGGTAAAGCAACTTTAACGCAGTTACTGTGCAAAGAGAATCCCATACAACCATACTTCTCAACAATTTTAAGGCCATAAGGATAACAAGTAGTTCCGTGGAGTGTGGATGTGAGAGGAGGTGGAGTGGGGAAGCTGTCCGTGTATGTACGTTGATTGGTCTGGGAATCCTTCTTTGCTGGAACATGACCAATCGAAACTCGATGAATGTTTAATGTTCTTGAAAATGGTTATACAGTAAATAGCATATTTTTGTCTCCAGAATTTAATGAGTTTGTCATCATCTAGTGCTGGATTATAGAGTTAGTTGCTTGTATTTCTCATGAACTTTGGACGGGTAACGAGATTTGGGTTTGAATCGTAATAGTGGAACAATAGTACTGCACTGCAACTGCTACAACTTGCCCTGTGTGGACTTTGGCGGTACATGAAATTCGTTTAACTTATTTGCCATTTTCTCTAACTAGAAAGTTATTTATGCCCAGAAATTGCTCATAGCTTTCCTTACGTTTCTGTAAAAAAAAATCTTGACGGCTATGAAACTTGTTGAATGGCGATTTCAACAGTGCAGTACGACAGTATCTACGATGGTCCCCGGCAGCAATATCAGCTGGGCGCTGAGCTAACCTTTCACTGGGCACGAGGATCAGGTGAATAGTGGTGCTTTGGTGGGTGTACCCCTTTCGTGTTGGTTGAAGGACGTTCAGATACTTTGTGGATTAATAGGATTTTTAGAATATATATGAAGCAGTGCATGGAACTAAGGTAGGCAGAGTCTCTGGTTGTATCTTTTAATTAGATTAATTTGGGTTCGGGAATGACGTCATATTTAAAGGAGGATGCTGTTAGGTTGGGTGGGTGATGTTACTTGAGGTGTGGTTATAGGGGATCGCTTTCCCAAGATGACTGGCAACACCTGGAATTGAAGCAGCTGTGATCTCAGGGGAGTAAGGGAAGAAGTGAGGTTCACCATATTTGTAAAGGATTACCATGACGTCACCAAACAGTCGGGCAAGAGATCATACCCTGCCTAATTTTTATCTGCTGCAACTTGTGTAATTCTTTGAAGGGACTTTATTTTGCTGATAACTCTGAAAATGATTAAGGTCTATTAAGTTCTGTTTGCGTTTTACAATATAATTGTAATGTCTTTAATATGTTTGAATCCTACGTATCAATAAGTTAGTTCCAGCAGCTAAGACGTTATCACGTAACGCTGTACAGGTTGTTAACAAACCCAAGCTGTGTAAAGTTCAGCGTGAATATACAAGCCGTTTTTCCTTATTCAAATAATCGGCAGACCGACAGAAACATTAAAAGGAAGTTTCATGTAGGGTTATTGATTGTGGAAGTAATACGAGTGAATTAGGCTTAATGGAAGTAATATGTCTGAATTATTCTTGAATTTGATAAGTTGTGGAATTGAGTGGTAATGAAATGTATTGGCACGTTTGGTGAAGCCTTTTCTGAGTGGCCATCGCCTGGACAAAGTGGTGTTGTAAAATCGCTACTGCTGTTAAATAAGAATAGTGGTGGGGGAGGGAGCGTTGTAGGTTTATTGTATATTAGTTTTTTTCACTAGTATTAAGCTGTTGCCTTTATTCGAATATGCTGTGCTTCATTGTCCTGTAATACGTAAGTCATCTACGTTGTGAATGGAAATAACAGAAAAGCATAGATGTCATGGTAACATTTACATCTACCACGTGATATATATATATATATATATATATATATATATATATATATATATATATATATATATATGTGTGTGTGTGTGTGTGTGTAGGGGTGGATTGCACCTTTAAAGCAGTTATTTTGATGTAATACGTAAATGAAGTCCTGTGAGGGGGTCAGTGTTTTGTTACGTGGCCGATTGCAGTATGATATATATGATACTACGCGATTTTATCTAGTGACTGAATTTGCTCTTGGTGATTACAGTGATGGATCATAGCCTCAACACCATGTTCTGGGTTATCTTTAAATACTTGACCACTTTATACGTAATCTTTATTGTGAATTCTAGACGTGTATGGTTATACTTCATAATGTGGTACGTTTTTTTAGATAGCTGTAATTATACATCGTCTTTGGATAATAACAAATGGATGGAAGACTGCACAGTATAAAACATTCTTAACAAACTTTAAGTATATATAGAAAATAACAGTAGACAATCTAAAACATTAGAGAAACCTTTTACTGTTTGTGGGCTGACTGTCACGTGTAACCATAATGAATAGGGAAAACGAAGTATCGGGGCGCAGAAGTGTTTCAAGATCGAGGAGGGTTCACGCGCTGAAACAAAGGAATTCAAATAGTAACAGTCCGTTGGGTCCTTTCGAGGTTTTTGATTGTGAAAGAGACCAGAAACTCCTAGATAAGTGCGGTAGGACTAGAAAGTTTTGAGATGATGCAGACAAATAACGTAAACTTTTCATGTAAGGAGGCGCGAATATTGTAGTCTTAGACTTGAGGTGCTTTATCAAGGCTGATCTCAAACGTGTCTGTGGTTCTGCTGTCAGTCACTCGAATTGTTAAATCATTCCCTGTGTTAATTCCTGTTAAAGTATTTCTCATTCGAAGTAAAACTGTCTTCCATGAGTGTTTCCATTAACACAAGTGAAATCACACAAAAGTAGCCTTAAATAGCTTGCTATATTTACATTATTAAAGCCTTTGATAATTTTGTTTACTTGCAGTAGATCACCTCATAACATTTTTTTTAAGCTAAATATAATTAAGTCGTTTAGCTGGATCTCAGGATTTGTTTGTCAGTAATCTTGATAAAAAAATGATCCCATTATATAATTGTTTAAAGTTAGGGACGCACCAATAAAAGGTAAAGGTATTGAATAGTTAACTTAGACCTTAATTAAAAGGTTTACCAATCCAAGAATTTTGTTTGTTCATTTAGACCTTAATTAAAAGGTTTACCAATCCAAGAATTTTGTTTGTTCATTTACTGTTGCTTAGTGATTCTTGGCTGTCACAAGAGAGTATCACACCTTTTTCCTCTTTACCTTTTGTGGCTCACCAGAATTCATTCGGTAGCGTGCTATTAGTATAGGTAGTAGTTTTTACTACAGATATGTAAAAGCACATATCGACATTCATTTGCCACTTTTAAGAGCTAAGTCCATCCGTTTGTCTGTTAGTTTGAAGCTGCAGACATTCATTTTTTGTTGTGGGTTTGTTTCATAGTATTGTCTGCGAATTTTGACATCTTAGAATGCAGTTCGTTATTAATATCGTTAATATAATGAGAAAGAGAACCAGTCTAAAGACTGTTCCCTGTGGCACAACACTTTACGTCTAACAATTCTGAGACTTCATCATAAATCACTAATCTTTGCTTATGGCATTTTTGCCAATTTCATAACCACCGAAGTACAACCCCACATATACCTTGTGGCGACTCTCTCTCCTTTGATGCGGAACTATCGAATGCCTTTTGAAAATATGATGACAACAGTTGCTTTGCACTTATACATGTCGATTATATCATAAATCAAGAAGATTTGTCATACATGGACTATTTCGGTAAAAACCATGGAGAAAATCTTTTAAGTGTATTAACAACTTTGGGAATGGGGAGCCTCTCTACTTGAACTTGGTCCATAACCTCGATTTGACATGTCCTCCCGTAAATCACCTTCCATTTTCGTGCTTCTGCTTAGGAAGTTACATTAAAGAGTATTAAAGAATTCTTGCTTTAAACGAGTGAAATTACTAAAGGTTGTTTGCGTGTATATAGGTAAGGTTATAATGACAGACAGACTTGAGCTAGATGCGGATGAAGTACTTCTAATGTGTGGCTATGTAGTAAAGAAAACTGGCTTGGAGAAAAATTTATTCCTTATAACCCAAAACCCATGATGCTTTTATGTCTAGCTGTACCAGACGCATACAGCATAGGTTAGCTTCACTGGGATACGTGTTGATGTTGCTCATTGAGGTCTGTGTACAGCAAATATTGGTATACGAACTGAGTGTCTACAGTCGGCGTCGAAGGCAAACAGCTCCCTCTTAATCTGGTATTGAAATGATCATTTTCATTCCGGAAATTTTTCTCTCTCTCTCTCTCTCTCTCTCTCTCTCTCTCTCTCTCTCTCTCTCTCTCTCTCTCTCAAGAACTACGGTGCGACCCTTTGGTATGATGGCGTTGCTTAAGGGTCGTACCGTCGTACATAAAATGGTTTGAAGAATGAAGACCATAAGAAATCGTGGGTGTAACGCCATTGACCATGGAGTATGCCTTTAAGTTGAATGTCGGTCGACCTGGGAATGAATAGCGCCGCTGTAATTTTTTGAAAAACGAGGGAAGAATCCTGGGAAAACTTTATATTACATTGAGGTTGACACTTATTGTGCTTCATGAGAAGGCAGGGATTATGTAATTGTTTTTTGTGCCAAATTTCTTATTTACTTTTCACGAGGACGACATCGTGGAATTATCTCTTTTAAAGTAGATTAATTCGCCAAGAATAAGTATATATGTGAAGTGTATTATGAGGTTTTAAGTTTTCAGCAATATTGTCATTTATTTTAGAATAAGCTGAGGAAATTGGTGCTAATAAGTGGGCGGGGCGGAGGTGGTCTTCCAAGAGCTAGCAGGTCCACGCTCCGGACGCAGCATTTATCAGCCCCATCCAACGCTTCCTCGGACGTAAAATTAGTTAACAAGGCAGTGCCGTAATTTTCTTGATGTTAGCCGGTTAAAGGTGAACACAGCGCCTCGTCGTAGAATTGACCCCGAAAACCCCGTTAGATTAACATCAAATTACTGTGCGTGAACTTGGCTTGGCGTTGTGAAGGCTGACTAGTACCGCTGATTTGTAACATAGCTCTTTGTAGATTATATAGGTAGGCTCATTCCCTTTTCTGTGGCGAATGGAGTTAGCGAAAAATGGAATCTGTTCGGCTGAAATCATTTACCAGTTTTGAAGGCTCGAGTAAAAGTTACGTAATCCTGATTATCGCTAGTTATGAAAAGTGTTCTTTACTAGTATCAACCAACACAGCCGAAAAAAATTGTGTAAGCAGATGATTATATATATATATATATATATATATATATATATATATATATATATATATATATATATTCAGAGTTTTACCTTGTTACCGCCTGATGAATCTTTACTGAACTTAGGAGCATTGCGTGATTTAGACATATAGAAATTCAATGGTTACTTTTTCCGTCCCGCGTTAAGATACTTAAGGGTCATGGCTCTTTGCGCATTATTATGAGTTAACGGCAGTGCTGTATTAGCCGAGCAGTTGTACAAGTCATTTTAACGACTGCACCGAGAAGGTTTTTCTCCAGCTTTCGATTTAATCTAATTTCATGAAATTGTTGATGTTTATCGTAGTTTGTTGATGTGGATTAACCTCTCAGACCTGGGAAATGAACAGGCTAGAGGTTGAGTCCGGGATTAACCAAAAACATGTTGATGGCAATAATGAGCATGAGGTGTTGCCAGGTCAGAACCTGGGTTAAAAAAGATGAGTGTGTGGCGAACCTTAGCTGACGGACTCCTGTACCATCATTTTTACCCCCTTAAAATAGGAAGCAGCGAAGGAAAGCGCTGATCATAACCCAACCACATTATGCTCAGAAATGTATGTTGATGGATCATACTGCTGTGTATCATATACGTACGACTTAGACGAAATGTATGTGATATATTTAAAACGATACACTGGTACGTATGTTCATACACAGCTGAAACATTGTCGATATCCAGTGGGTATTTCTTAAGGGGTAGGATCTGCGAAACATATTGGAGAAAGTGAGGATTGGTCACTGTCGGTAGGAAATTATAATACCCAGGTTCAAGTTCGGTTCATTCAGATACTTGAAATAATGAACCATAGATAAACAAAGATCTCAAGAGCATCAGTGAAGAGGAAGATATAATGTACACAAAGATCTTAGTGCTAGGCAAATTGGGACTTTAGCGCTGTACCTACAGCTGCCAGGTGCCGGCCGAATCTTGTGTCCAATGAAGCATCCTCATCTCCAGGGTACAATACTCGTCGAGTGAAAGTCTGGCTTCACGAACGCAGGCTGAGGTTCCCTTAACCGTTTAGAAATAAATGGACACTATGTAAGCTTAATTTTCCTTGTATGCGTTCCTCGCTTAAATTAACTAAAACCCTTGTGCAGACAAAATGTACTCATCGAAGTATGTATATCCAGTGTATTCAAGCATCAGAGTTATCATCAGTCGCACGTACATGTGTGTTGTGTGCTACTGCAGTATGTTGGTGACAAAATGAAAGGAGGTGTGATCGTGGGTATCGGTGCTCGTTGGCGGTTGTCTGTGAAGGCGAGATCAGGGTGGATGTGTGGGAGGTGGGGGTAGGAGGTGATCAGGAACATGATCATGGGGGTAAGGGGAGTCCAAGGCTTTATAGTATATGATACACATACTTAGTGATATATATATATATATATATATATATATATATATTGATTATTTTAACCGAAGAACCTTTAAAGGAAAAAATTAAATGTAGTTTCACGTCTACAGAGATGTTTGTGATCTATACAAATGACCAGTGATGTTTAACAGCTTCTTCCATTTCACCCACCCAAAACATTGACTTATTTTTATAAAATGTACTGCACCTGCGAAAGTATATGAAATTGCTTTATCGAACAAAACTCACCTGAGTATAATTTTGAGCTGTTTTATGACATCAAATTTTTCGTAAAAAAATTTTCGAATTTATGCAAAACTTATTTTTCTTCAACTTTATTCAGCTTTCAGATTTTAATATTTAGCGATTAGATGTTACATCCAGATAACTCAGAATGTTCCAAGTTCACGATATAGTTTTCCTGACATCTGGAGTGCAGTGAAAATGTAATTTTTTTTTCTTTTAGGCTGGAGGTGAGACATAGTTGAAGTGACGGTGTCTTGTCAACCAGTTCAAGAGTGGAGAGGCTCTAGCAGCGTCTGAAAGTGAGAGTGCTGTGCTGGGCAGTGTGGTAGGGTGCCTCAGGCCAGGCTTCGTGCTGACCACTTACTAGTGGTACTGCTTTACCTCACTCCTGCACAAATCAGGCCTCTTTTGAGTTTTGTCAGACGTCCGTAATATCTTGTAAATATACTTTTTAAGTTCATAGATTTTTTATATATATGTCAGTGTGACGGTGTTGGCAGTTGGCCCATTGCTAGGCGAGGTCATTGTGATGAACCGACAAGACCCGCAGCCGCTCACAGTGCTTGAAGTGCGGCGGACGTCGACCAATATCTCATACGGCAGCAGCTGCGCGTCTGGCTTGGTACACCCGCACAAGGTTTGCCCTACCCATCTCCCAATGTGAAGTACAGTCATACGGATGGTTCCATAGAGTTTTAATGTGGGTGTCATTATAGCTGAACAGAAGTTTGTGACTGCACTTTTTTTGTTGTTGTTGCAAGGGAAGATTCTGTTTTTCACATGAGATCCAGTCTTAACTACTCCACGTTTCACCCTTGTTTAGCTGAACAGAAGTTTGTGACCACTTTTTTTGTTGTTGTTGAAAGGGCAGATTCTGTTTTTCACATGAGATCCAGTCTTAACTACTCCACGTTTCACCCTTGTTTCCTGCGCTGATGGCTTGCGTTAAGGATCAACGTTTAACTAACAAATTTTGATAGTAGTACGCATGTAGGACCAGTTCAAATGTTTAAATAAAAATTTACACAATGTGTATACGAGTATCCATTCTGTGATCCATATTTTGTGTTTACAATCTAAATGACGGGACACAATCAGGTAGCCAGTGTTGCCAACATCTGTAAGCAGTTTGATCACCCGTGTCAAAAGAATATATAATTTGCATAGTTAAAAGGTTTTCTTAGTGAACTGATTGTGTTTACTTTTGAGACACATAGAGAACGCAATGGGATTGTCATGATAAATTAGAAGCCACAGAAGGCCGGGTGCGATGCAAGGGGGTATGACGTCACTAGGGCGGAATGACGCGCCTGCCATGGGCCTTTTGCATGCAAGAGGAAGGGACGCTCCCTTTTGTTACGTACGTATGACGTGGTGTGGGGATGCCATGGAAAGTGAGGTTTTTGTTGTTGACACCACCAGTGCCAGATTCTAATGAAAAACTGAAGAAGTTGGTGTGTTATTTTGGGGGTATGCGAAAGGAGAAAGTTTGTGAATAAAAGCAAGGTTAATAGTTTTAGCAGTGCTGAGGGACAGATTTGTTGGGGTATGAATTTGATTTTTTTTTTTTTTTTGAGAAATTGTAGTGTTTTTGAAACCTGGGAGGACAAGGCAGCGACTGGAAAACTCCTTCCTTGTACTACACAAATAGGTAATTACACACACACACACACCTCGTCCAACCTTCGATAGGGAAGGAGGTGTGTCAGTGACGCTCTCAGGCCGCCTACAGGTCATGTTGAACTGAACTCGCTCACTCTCCACCTAGCTCCCAGCTCGATACAGGGATTACGCCTGATTGAACCAAATATCTCCACACAAGAATGTCTGTCCTCACTGAATATGTCGGAGCTGCGTTCGACTCTGTCCCTGTCATACTTTCTTGCCCTCTGAACGTTAAAGTTTCTCGAGGGTTTAAGAGGCGATCGCTTAGTACAAACACCAGGACTCTGACATAATAACCAGTATTTTACTACCAAGACACCTACACTGATCGAACGTCCGTCACCACAACTATCTTGTACCAACCAGTCCACGTACAGATACAATAATAGTGCTATACCTACTATTGTAAATTTCATAAACAATCCGTGAACAAGTGCACAGCTAAGCAAGCAAATACCTTAGTTTTCCCATAGGTATGTGTATGTCATCTGCTGTATTTCTGTAACGCAGCCAACGTGAAAATATTCATCACATATGTTTACCATTAAATACATTTTGTATGTTAACACAGTATTACTCTATTCAACAAATTTGTAGCTTTACATCACTTAATGTTCACCATTTAATGCATAATGTATGTCAACACAATACTACTGCAATTCAGCCAGTGTGCAACTTTGTATCAAGGAATGTTCAAGTAATCATCACGAAATGTATAATGTATGTTCATAAGATCTGCTCTGTGAAATTCTTGTGCTATGTAGACAGACTTCACTCGTGTGCTTAGCCAAGGCGTTAAAGTATGCAGCCCTACCTTGGTCGTAAGGTCTCTTTTGATTATTTGATTAGTAACTATTATGACCTGCCAATTATGTAATTCCTCAGCTGTATGTTTTCAGCCAAATGGCTGCCTGAGTTCAGTAAACCATTTTTATTTTATTTATTTATTGAAAATACACGGGCCTCTGTGGTGTTCCTGTTATAGTCACTAACCGTGAGTCAACACGGAACCGCATGGGTACGATTCCGCGTGGAAATCGGCCGACACCCAACGCAGGCGTTCACCCTTCCCTCGGGGTGGTTGCTAAATAGGTATCTGGCTTAATGTTGATGTGTGTGCGCGCGCGCGCATATATAGGTATAAAAGCTCTAGACTTATACACGAGGTTAAGAGACGAGGCAACACGAGTATTAAACTCTGTCCCCGTAACACACAAATTGTAATCACACACACGGGCCTCAGTGGTGTATTGGTTAGAGTTACTGACTGAATCAGGAAGGGCTTCGAATCTTGGGCACGGCAGTCGGCCCACTGCGAATTCTAGCTGTTCATTCGCCACTCGGGGCTGGTCGATAAATGGGTACCTGGCTTAGGTTGGGTTGTCTGTGTGTATATACACATAAGAAAAGAAAGACATGGAACATGTACAAAGTTGAGACGGGACATCTCTCCTCATCACACATATAGTAATCGTATACATTCTCCTATGAGACAATAACACGCCGCCCTTTTTTTATCAGAACTTGATAATCATGAGCATTTTATTGACCAGAAAACATTTTGTGAAGAGTAAATGGATCATATGAAGTTAACCCCCCCCCTTCCCCGTTTTTCTAGGTTAGTTCATATATATATATATATATATATATATATAGTAAATACTTTCCGTGTCTGTTTTTCCCTTTCTCAGTTCTCTATATTTCAGTTAGGACCCGGCCTTGATGTGGACTTTTGTCCGTGACTGGAGCCTTCAACAAAAAGAACAGTAAAGTGAGGTGAAGTGCCTTGTCTACCTCCGCAACACAGGTCAAAGGTATATCCGGTACTCTCATGAACCTCCCAACCCCCTTTCCCTACCAGACCCACACATCCTTTGTTGAGGCTCAGGTACAAGGTGCGGCTGACTGGCTGGCTAAGGGAGAAGGGGGTCACCTTGAACGCTGCAGAAAGAGGAGGGGGGAGGGTAAACGGCCACCTGAGGAATGGGCAACGGCAAACCCCGAGACTTTGTCCATATAGGAACATAAAATTTTATCTAAATCAGTAACAGCAACGCGATAAAATGGGTGGTTCCCCATGAACTGGTATATTTCGCTTTTTGCCTGTTTTTATTGATTTTTCAGACGTGTTTTCGTAATTCCGCTGTCTGTTGAAATACGACACAACTAGTTGGCGACCCTTTTAGAGGAAATTTGTTTATTACTGTCACAAATCTGTGTTATCGGACTCCGCCTACTCGAGGTTACACCGCGAATGAAGTTTCTTTGGCGAGGCTTTATGAGTAGTATGTTCTCTCTTTATTATGAGAAAAATTATACTTCCTTAGTTGTAATGATATATGGTGGACAGCCACGGACCAGGGATGTAAACTATTTCTGCTATTCGCTTAGGTACATCGAAGTTAATGACTGCACAGTGAGCCAATACTTCTGTGACTTAGGCGTGTCACACCCTTGCTCCAATTAGCTGTCTTTTGTCTGTCTCACCCACACGTAGGCTGCAGGTTTTCATTCCAGAAACCATAAAATCTATCCTTATACACAACAATTGACAACATGTAACTCGCGATACTCATTCTTTGTTTCTTTCGTTGAGCCCAGTGTGGTATCCCAGCCTTTTGGCAAAATCTCGTAGGTAGGAAAGAACTCTCTCTTTCCACGATGGAGAAAATTTCAAGGTATGATTTTTTTTTTTACATAGAAAAGGTGTGAACGATTGTTGTTGAATATACTGAAACTAGAGAACCCTTGCAAAGAAAAAAAAGGGATATCAAATAGGATATTTGTATCTTTTGTCCCAGTGGTTACGGTAGAGGCTTAGCATGACCTACATATAGTCAGTAGCTTCACAAAGATGGGTATAAAGTTTTATCAATTTGTAAAATTTGGAAGAACATGTCCCACCATAAAGAAAGTTCTGGGGACTTGGATGATCAAACATCAACAGATTTGGCGAAATTAATGATGGTGTGATGGGTTACAAAGAGGAGACACGTGCATGCTATTTTTTTCCCTCAGGTTTGGATCTTTATGTAATGGTGGGTAAGTTGTAATGCATAGAACATGTAGCGTGTTGAAATCTGAAAATGTATTGAGTGAGGGTTAAAGTAGAAATTACGTCCAACTTAAATGAAGAACTTTTATTATATAAAGGTATTGCTTCAGCAGACGTATTGACAGCATTAACTACTTGCGTACAATGGTTACTTTTGCCATCATACCTTTGGGTCAAACCGTCGTGCTCAAGTGGTTTTTCCTTCTAAGCGTCTGCTCTGGTTGTTTAACAGTGATTCAGTTTTGAAGTTTTCATGGTTAAGAAATGTATCAGTTGAGAACTTACGCTCATCGTGGAGACAGAAATCTTACTGATGGCAATTGTTTGAGGCAATATTAAGTCTTTTGAAGTAGTGTGCAAGAATAGACTTCAAAGTGGCTTATTATTAGACTGCATAATGTAACAGCTGTTTTTTCATATTTTTACAAGTAAAGAGAGAAAACAAATTACACATCTTAATAAGATTAAATTATGCTTTTCGACTTGAAGTTTTAGACCTATGATTGTTGTTGTTAGGCGGATTGAAGAAAATAATTATCATTTTTTCAGGTGTTCAGCAAGTTTGGTTGCAGTTCAGCATTTCAGGCATCCGTCAGAACAATGCTTTGTCATAAATGAAGTGTTTCATGTTAGATTAATTGTGACAATTTTAGCAAAAGTTACTTACATAATCAAGTTAGGCAGAAGAAATGTTTATCTGATTTCTTAAAGCAGGCTAGAGTTGTGATTTCTAGTCACAGTGAACCATACAAGATACTGTACCTGTTATGTTTGACAGTACAGTATCAGCATATGGTGAATGTTTGGATCATTTGTTGTCTAACTCAGAATACTGGATTATAATTCCATACTTCTTTGTGCATCTGATTATTCTCATTGCTACACAACCATTTTAGTGTATAGAAAAGTATCTACAGCTTGTACTGATGATAAAGTACTAATGGAAATGTCACTTTGCAGGTTGTGATGCGTGGTGAGAGTGGTGAAGTCATTATCGATGGAGGGCTGGGGTTGGTAGATGACCTAGCCAGACCTGAAGGAGGAGGCATGAAGGGTCCAGCCAGCCCGCCTCTCAGTGCTGCTGCCTCTCAGGTGTCTTTGGCACCCAGTGACCTCACTACCAGTGACCCAGACCTAGCTGCCTCCTCAGCCTACTCTTCAGCAGCGTCATCCAGGCCGACCTCCTCCTCACAAATGTCATTGGGCACAACTGACCTCAACCTGACAGCTGGATCCTTGTCTTCGCCATCGTCAGCAGCTTCCTCAAGGCCACCATCATCGTCAGATGTAATTACACCAGACCTCACACTCCCAGCTCCAGAGGACTACACTACAGAAACTGGTAACATTACACTTCCTTCAGCCTTGGATTGAAATGAAATTAAATTCCAGATATAAATTAACTTCTTGTTTTATTAAAAAAAAAAGCCTTAGGAAATATACCTTTATGAAAATCTTAGAGATTAATTAAGCTGTTGCCACAGTGTCTCTTGCACTTTTTGCTCATCTCTCAATCTTCTCATTGTTCTTTTTTCTATAAGCTTCTCCATGGTTACTTCCACACAACTGTCATCCAGCTCTCTCAAGCAGATATATTTTTATATATTTATTTAGTTATGATTACCCCAAGGATCCCATTCTGTGATTCTTAGTGTTACTCTGGACCTTTTTCTAAAAGCTCCTACCTAGGCTGTGCTACTACCATTTGCAGGGAAATGTGGACTCCTTTTGAGCAAGAAGTGATTTGATGAGACTGTACTCCCAATGGTACAGCCTCATGAAAGATGACTTTTCACTCATGGTGTAACATCATGTAGGTGGAGTTTGGTTACACCTCAGAGTTGTAGAGGTTTATGGAAAAGAGGAAATGTTATGGGTGAGAACTGGATGGAGAAAGTGAGCGAGCTTGGAAGAGGAACTTGGTGGAAGTTTACTGATACTTGCTCACCCCAACTCTCATTCGTCTTCTCTTTTAACCCTGGCACCTTCTTCTTGATCCTGCTGCTTTGCCTTTTGCGTCTCCCAGTCTTTGCACTCCTTCTCTTTAAGTACCACCCATATACCTCTCTTTTCTCTTTCACTAGCAGTTTCGTCATCCCACCACTCACTATCATTTTTCACCTGCCCACCTCCCACATCCGTATGCCACACACTTGTGCATATACCACCACTGCCTCCCTAAATATCTCCCATTCCTCAGCCACTACTTTATCTTCATATACTTTCACCTTTGCCATGCTTCACTCGATCTCTGGTAATTTTTCCCGTTTCTTTTCCATTTTTCACTTTCACCACCCTCCTCTTAGCTGTATTGTTCCTCTTTTCTGAAAACCACTACAAATCTGCACCCTCCCCCACCCCAGGGATGAGATTAGGTATATTTATACTTTCCTTAAGTTACAGAATTTGCTATAAAGATGACATTTCTTTTTTATCCCACAACCATGTTTTGTTCTTTTCTTACAGTAATGTATGTGCACCATGTTCTCAGTGCTCATGTCTTGATTACTTATACTTTTTCCCCTCTTTGGCTCTCTGAAACTCAGTCGAAGTGCTGTTTGTAAATAATTAATGCTGGCCCTGTCTTTTTTGGTTTCTTATTTATTAGCTGATATACAGTGTTATGTATTGATCTATTAGTTTTTTACTCATGATTATTGTATGAACATTTAATGTTATAATTTTAAATGATAATCTTTCAGTGGAGTTTCCTACCAGCCCCCTAGCCTTGAAGACCAATAGACAGAAGTCTAATGGTGTGTGTTTTGTGGAGGCAGATGAGTTGCTGGATCTTTCTCAGTCTACTTCTTCTAATTATCTTACTCCTTGCTATAAACCAGGTATGTCTTTGTTTTAGTAAATGCACCATTTTTATACAAAGTTGCTTTTATTGCTGTAGATATGGTAGGATAAATGTTTTAAGTTAATTGTACTCAAATCTGTCACCAAATTTTATTTATATAGATATATGAATATATTAATGCGGGTTTATATTCATCACTTACATTGCAAGACAAAAATCTATCCAATACATTTCTACCTCAGTGTGCTTGGCACCTTTGTTTTTTACAACAGAACTAGACCCATCATTTCCAAACCACTCCATAACCACCCATCAACCACATTGTTCCTCCCTAGTTTGATATTCTGTACATGCCACCACCCTCTCAATCACCTCTTGTCCAGACAACTTACCAGGTATGCTCACCAAACTTAAACATCTATAATACGAACTCGCTTTTGTACCCCTTGCCAGTGGCTTTGCACATGCATTCCACTAATCCTCAGGCACTTCTCCATGATCTATATCTATCTCTCTATCAGTACATATCTCTGATGCCTGTTCCCTTCGGGTACTCCCACCTCCAAGATCCACATGTGCATTGAAAATCCTAACTAAACGGTCAGCACCACAATTATCCCCTTTTTTTAAGAAATTCAAGTGCAGTAGCATCCACTGCAGCTGACTTGCTCCATTTCATCTTAACAAGGCTTTCACCACCACCTCTCTCTTTATCAAAGCACTTGCCATGACTTGTACTTCACATAACTCCTTGACCCAGACACCCTACATCTGCCACCCTATCATCAAATACAATCCACAGTCCTTCAAAGTACTCACTCCATTTCCACCTCATCACTGCCTGTTACTACATCCCCATTTGCCTCCTCCATTGATGTTCCCATATGTTTTCTTGGTTTTCTAACACCATTAACCTCATCCTGAAATGTCATCTTATTCCCCTTGAAGTTTGCTGATAATCACTTGCCTTAACTTTCATTTGCCATCTTTTTCAGTGCCTGCACCTTCCTCTTGAAACATTGCCACTTTTTCTTGTACATATCTCAGTAACTTGCACTTCTTTCCTGTAAGCAATGCCTGTGCTGTCTCCAAAAAAGAAGAAGAAGAAGAAGAAGAAATAAATCACTAGCATCTTTACTACATCATCCCGCCGCTCACTACCTTGTTTCGCATGTTTACCTCCTACCTTCCACATGCTACACTCTTATACTGGTTCCTTAAATACCTCCCCAGTCATCACCCACACACCTAGCTTCATTTACTCTCACCTTTTGTCATTCTACACAATCTCTCCTGATAATGTATCACACAAGTCTCTCTTCTCACCCTTATCATTTCCTCTTTTTTGCAAACCTATACAGATGTTCACACCCTCCTCCAACAGCTAATGATCAATTTCCCTTCCCAACACATCCACACCTAAGAGTCTTTTGTGCATTTTTATCAGTTGGTACATGATCCAGTAATGTCCATTCACTGGTTTCCTACTCACCTTTTAATACTTATTATAATGCTTAAATAAAGGTAATAATCAGTTGCATTGTTTTTGACCAGTGTTTACGAGCGGGTAACATAGGGCTGCTTAGTTTCCATTTGAGTCCAGCACAGTTCATTCATCATTGAGTGGGTATTAACATAATACATAGATAAATGTGTATATAATGATAGTTTATGACGATGTTGAGTGCACTTGAGTTGACAGTCTAGTGGTGCTTAGCATCCCTTTAAATCCAACAATTTAGTTTTTTCTATCTTTTTACAATTCGATGGTGGGATATAAAAGTAAATAGGACCAATTAAGATTTTAATTTTTTAATTGGAAAATTCTAACTCTTCTGGAATGTGGCCAGAAATTATTTTTGTGACCTAAGATTAACGCAAGTAAAAAGAATGGATATAGTTTCCTTTGATTTTGCAAATGGCATTTGACAAAGTATATCAAAATCTTATTAGAGAAAGAATTTTAAGATAACATTATGGTTGTTTAATTTATTTATGGATGGGGTGGTTAGGGAGGTAAATGCAAGAGTGTTAGAGAGAGGGGCGAGTATGCAGTATGATGGGGATGA
>JAYMFT010371388.1:0-21594 GCA_038088735.1 Panulirus argus
TTTTTGTGAAATATATATATATATATATATATATATATATATATATATATATATATATATATATTACGTGAAGAAATACCAGAAGAAATTGAGTATAGAATGACAAAAGGTGAGAGTAAGAGAAGCTAGGGAAGTGACTGAGGAATATAGGGTATTTGGGAAGCAGTGATGGCATGTGCGAGATGTGCGTGTGGCACGCATAAGTAGGGAGATGGGTTGGTTAGAAAAGGTAGTGAGTGGTGGGATGACCAGGTAAAGTTGCTAATGAAAGAGAAAAGAGTGGTATATGGGCGTAACTTACAGGGAAGGAGTGCAAGTGATTTGGAGATGTATAAGAGAATGAGGCAGTAAGTCAATACAATATACAAGATGGAGCCGAATAAGTGAATTCTAAAGAGTAAGGATGATTTCCCTGGGCTTAAAGTCGAAGGCCCTACCAAGAATTTTGTTCGCTGTGTTCACTGCTTCTTTCGGTTTAAGTCACCAGAGATTATTACGTTCAAGTCCTTTTCCTCATTTACCTTTTGCAGTTCAACAAAATTCATACTGTAGCTTGGCTTTTCGTTTTTGCTAGCGATATGTAAAAATTTGCACTTATCGATATCAAAATTTATTTGCCACCTATGGGCCCAGTCCATCAGTTTGTCTATGTGAGCTTGAAGCTGTAGACGTTCATTTTTATTTGTAGATTTATCATCAGCGAAGTTTGATATCCTGCAGTGCAGCCCATTATCAGTAACATTAGTATATATGAGAAAGAGAATCGATCCTGACTGATCCTCGTGGCACACCACTTGCTACGTCTAACCATTCTGAAGCTTGGTCATTTAATCACACCTCTTTGTTGACGGCAAGTCAACCAGTTTTCTATCCACTGAAATACAACCCCATTAATTCTGTGTGACTTAAGTTTGCTTGTAACCTTTGGTGCGAAACCATATGGAATGTTTTTTTGGGAATCTAATAAGATGTTATCAGCTGCTTTACTTTCGTCATACGTGTTCATTATAGCTTATAAAAATCAGCAGATTTGTCAGACATAAACGGTCTCGTTGAAAACCATGTTGGGAATCGTTTATTAAGTGTTGGTGCTCTAAATGGTTGATAGTTCTATCTCGAATGATAGTTTCCATGAGTTGTCCAATAGCAGACGTTGGACGAGGATTTCTGGGCAGTGACTTGTTACGTTTTTCGAATATCTGTGTTACACTGGCAAACTTCCATCCATCTGAAACTTTTCCCGTAGCGGTCAAGGGTAAACTATCTTATTTTTCGCTTCTTTTATTGTCTTCGAGTAAAACTTATCAGGGTCTGCCGTTTTGTTTATTATCATTCCGTGTATTACTGACAGCATGTCTTCAGCTTTTATGTCAGGTTGTTGCAGAACGTTCTCCTCTCTTATCAGCGAAATTGGATTCTGGATATGGGTTGTGTCTTCGATCGTAAATACAGATGCAAAAAATTAATTTAAGATTTTGCATGGCTTCGTTCTCTTGAACCAAGTCACCGTTTTTCGTAATTATTGGACCAGTTGATTGGGTAATGACTCTTGCTTCCAACAGAACTGTAAAACTCCTTAGGATTTCATATGCTGTTTTCAGCAGTATATGCTTCATTTTGACGTTTTCTTTGTCATATAACTCTTGCTTCCTCTAGGCAAATTTACAAAACTTCCTCCATCATGTTGGTTATTGGTCTCTGAGTTTCTTATGAGCTTCTTTCTTAAACATCAGGCACTATTTTATTTCACCGTTCCACCATCTTGGTTTCGTTTTTGAAAATAAATCGTCTACTACGCACTGAGACTTATGTTTCCTCTACTGCTTTGAAAGTTTTACTGAAGCTTATTCAAGCTATGTTTATGAGGTTTTCATCGACCATGTCATCCCAGGTTTGCCTGTCTAGAGCACTGCAAAAATCATTAAAATTTGCTACTTTAAGATTGGTTATTTTTACGCAACTGTCATGTTGACCAGTATCACAAGTAATGTTGAACGTGACTTGAAAAATAATTTTTCGGTGAAAACTTTTCTGCAGCAAGTACATTATTAGAGAGATCCTCATTTGAAGCTAGGGCTCTGTCAGGCAAATTAAGGTAGAATCCGCGCCCGGACCTACTGGAAAAGGATTCTCCAGATTTAGATACCGGTATGTTAAAATCTCCTGCTACGACAGAATCTTGTTCATTACAAATTTCTATTAACTGATCATAAAATCTTTCGTCTACCTGTTGTTTGTGTGCAGTGGGCCTATAAACTAGTCCTACTGTAATTTTCTTACGAAGTTTAATTTTGATTTCTACAAAAATGAGGTCGACATTCTCAACGGCAGCAATTTTTACTACAGTATTTGAATAGGCTTTACAAAGACAAGACACTGCCTTCTACTTTGTTCCCCGTATCCCTGTTCAACTAAGCATACCTTGGAACAGCGTATTTGGTAAGGAAATCTTTGTTATTGATGTGTAACTAAGATTCGGAAATGATAATCATATCACAGTTTTCTTCTATCGCTGTTGTCACTAACTCTGAGGCTGAATGAAGGAGTGAGGTTTGAATGACAGTGATAATGAAGGAGTTCGCCTGTATGTAATGCCTGCCTGACTTTTATTCCAACCTCCTGCTGGAGTGTCAAATACCTCATTACAATTAAAGAACACACGAGCCACACACATCCATCTCTTTATCTCTTAATCTCATGCTTGTTGTCAGAGACGTGTTATAGATACGCTGTGCCTGACCTCTTCCCTCTGAGCAACTATAACCACACTTGTTCTCGCAACATACAATTTGCAACTTCATCAGAGATAGAAATAGAATGACGTGCAGCGTTTCTTTAGCGTTTACCGAGACATGTCCAAATTTGTTAGACTAGGGCCACGTTGACTGATACCGAGATGTTCCCTGTGTCAATCTGGCAGTGTAAATCTACACCACCGGAGAGGGTGTCTTGCCACTTTGCTCCAGACACTTGTACCAAAGTTCGCCGACTCACCATCCGTCGGTACGAAGAAGCAGACAGTGCTGTAGGTGTAAGCTTGGATGTAGCGGTGGAGAAAGGTGCTCCAGGTGGTGGTGTTGGCGGCTTGGCAGAGGAGTCCTCCTGCCACACACAGGACTGTCACCACCACGACCCCTGCCTCCACTCTCATCTTATCATCAGCAGCAGCAGGTTCCTGTCTTCCTCCCTGCTGCGCTATCAATCATCATCCCTACTCGCCACCTTCACTAAGAATATTCATCATTAAATGCACCTGACGATAGTTGATCAATATATCATCATAAGTGTACGTTTATACCACAAAAACCTCCTCTGTCCTCTGGTTATTGAGGGAGGATATCCCTGGTCTTCACTTGACTAACACAAACGAGGTCGCACTTGGGGGCCCGTCGGCAGAACGGCTGACTCCCCGTCCCCACCTGAGCGTTACCAGGTGACGACTGTTGCTCCTGCTGGTGCTGGGGCAGCCGGTGGCCCGGGGGAGGGGGGGGGGGTTACTCGTTGCCTCCACCTGCCGGACCCAGTCCCTGGCTGACCTTCACATTCGTGACCCCTGACACTGCTTTTTAATGGTCGGCCTTTCACGCAACAACCGCCCCGACCTCACCATGATGGCTGCTCCCCTCACACAACACCCTCCCCAACGTTACCACGATGGGTGGCCTCACTCAGCACACACGCACTCCGCTGCTCCAAAACCACTTGTCTCATCTTTCCTCTTGTGGCCAGATGCATAAGCACTAATAATCACCCACAGCACTCTGGGTTCTATTTCGTAACACTCACACATTCCTACAACTCCTTCTTCAGCAGTAGTGCTTCCCCTTCCTTAGTTTTGCCTTCACACGACCTCTGCCCTTAAGACATTCCCAGACCATTCTTCCCTTTTTCGCATGGGCTTTGTTTCACTCTGAGGCTGAACATTCAGGTTTCTTTCCTCAAACATAGTATCCCTCTCCATCTTGGTTACATCCTAACACATTCAGACACCCCAGCCTGAGCCTTAGAGGAGGATGAGCACTCTTCGCTTGACCCCTTCTTCTGTTCAGTCTTTTAGAGATCAGAAAACAAGTGGTGTATCATAGGGATTAGTCTTGGGATAAGTTCCCTTTCATCTAAATATTTATTATGGGCTGCTTTGGAGGATATAGAAATTCTCAAACGATACTCATCTGGGAATAAAAACAAAAATATTCAAATTCTGTCGCTTTAAACTGAGAAACTGATGGACTGGGTCATATTTGGCGAATGAACTTTAATATAGATCATTACAAGGCATCTACTTTCCGGTAGTAAATACTTGAAGGCAAGCTACGGTATGAATTTTGTCGAACGACAATTGGTAGAGGAAAAATAAAGGTGTAATCATCTCTGGTGACCTAAGGCAAATTAAGCAATCCATAGCAATAAAAAGGGGACGAACAATATCTTTTGTATTCATAGCTTGGGCTTTCGAATTTGTCTCGGGAATTTTTTCTTTTTACCATTCGATACAGGATCCTTAATTAGTGTTCACTTTTGGCCAAGTTACTTGGCGAAAAAAATAGTACAGAGGCAAGCTTGTCATGTTGACCATTTCCGGATTAAGAAACAAATCCTGGTAGTCGAGTACCTTACGTAGCTTAGAAAAGGGAGGGTTTGAGGTAATCTGATATAGGTTTTCATTATCAAAAGCTATTCAAAGATTCGTCAGTTACCACTTGGTGGGCAATAGTTTTCCTTGAACGAGGCAAAGTACTTTTTCTTCTACAAGATCAACATACGGAATAACTGTAGTCAAAATGTAGTTGAAAATAGTATCAGATACCCAAGCCCACATTTACCAAGTCAACCTACTCTGAACAGGCTCCACCCACATGAGTATGGGTCGACTTAGTATATATAGGCTATGATAAATACATTTACTAATATATATATATATATATATATACTTCGCTTCGAATCAAATTCTAACAATTTGCGCCTTTCATTACATTTAAAAGTCTACAGGCTATTCACAAACATCTGTTCATCTTTCTACTTTTACCTCACTAACTTACTAGTTTCAGATCTAGTATTACAAACAGCCTCGTATAAACCATTGGTATGGTGCAGTTTAATTTTAGTTTGAATTTCGTCGTATAATTTGCATAACTTTGGTAGAGGGCGAGCTGGTAGAACGATCGGTTAGGGTCATATCCACGTTGCTGGATATTGTAAGCAAGGGTGAAAGATTCTCAAACGAGATATTAATGTTTATTAAAAATTATATTACGTGAAAAATAATAGATATACACAATAGGCAATGTAAACAGCTTGGCTAAATATTTAATACGATTCATTATATGGTTGACTACCACGTATGTACATGGTTAAGGTTCAGGTACCCCACGGCCTTGTACATGGTTCAGGAGATTCATATTTTGCTTTACTGTACATGGTAAGGTTTACAAGTTTTTGTTACCAAGGTCCACAGCTACGTACTGTACATGGTTAATGATGTCCATAATAAGGATCAACAGCATGAATATCAAGGTGGGAGTGGATGAAGGAGAGGTACTCGTGCACCGCGGTATACACCTGCCGACTGTGGCGTTTGTGATGGCGTCGCCGCTTGTGGCGCTTATCGTGCTTGCTGTACTTGCCGTAGGCGTCGCCCTTGTCGTGGCACGAGTTGAGGTTGTGGCCGATACCCAGGACGTACCACTTGTCGCTGTCGAACCTCTTCTCCCCGAAGGCGTTGATGATCCGGGAGTTGGAGAAGTAGAACTTGTTGCTCTTGGAGCTGCCGTATCCGTGTTGGTGGCGGCGTCCCTCCTCGTGGCGGTAATCATAGTCATAGTAACCGAGGTCGAAGGGATCGTCAGTATAAAAGCTGGCCTTCCGGCACACAAGTATGGGTGTTGGGTCGTCCTGGAATGATTAAAGTTAATTATAAACACGTCCGCAACTTAATAATAGATCTTACTCCTGTTTAAAAATGTATAAATTGGTTGTAACAGACCAGAGCCCTAATCAAGGCCCCGTTTCACAACAAAGGTAAAGAGTTTTTCAGAGAATGATAACGCCAAATCAAAGATGGCCACCTGAATAAGGCATGTGCACTATGATATATTGTCATATGGGTTACGATGAGTTTTACGCCTGTTGCTCATCTCGATCGTGTGTGTGTATGTATGTACAGTGTCTTATTTAAATGCTCGTATCCACACAGACGTCCCCAGCCTCAGCCAGGTACCTATTCATCTACCAGGCGAGTGGGGTGGATGAACACTCGGGTTGGGTGTGGGCAGTGCCACGCCCAGTATTCGAACCCATGCGGGTCTGACCCCAGACTGGCCCGTGCAGAATCATGGTCAGTAACGATAACCACTACTCCACGGAGTGGACTGGGGTAAAATATTAGTTTTTTTTAGCAAGTACATTGTGGGAAGCTGCTGTCTACAGGCCAATTTATATACTGGCTCGATTTTATACACGTAACTAAAAATGCTAACAGAAGTTGCCTTTGTTTACAGTTACTAGAGAGAGGTTAGTTTAATATTAAGGTGGATTGCTTTCGTTATGGTCAGTAGAGAACTCTACGTACAACTTGAACACTACGGGTCTGTAGAAACAACTTCACTGGCAAGATTCTAGCGAGCTTTGCAGTTTTCTAAAGTCAGCCTAACGTGATGCAACGTTGATTCCAGAAAAGATTGATCACACAATGCTCATGATGTGCACGCGTGGGTTTGAGGAAATAAACTATAGTGTAGAAACGAAGAGGGATTCCTGATAGATATTCGATTCAAACGATCATCATTTATAGCGATTCAAAGCTGTTGGGTTAAAACAGTAGAAGACAGTATACCTGTAGAGAGAACTTTACCTACTGACGGAAGGCTTGTTGTAAAACTGACCACCACACCCAAGGTGTCAACTATGAAGAATGTTCAGTACTACGGTAACCTCAGTGTTAAACGAATCCTAAAGATTTTACAGTGTGCTTTGCATGAATCCTTTTTGCCTTACAATTAAAATTCTTCCTGCATTTCTTGAGTAAATTTAATCAAATAAATGAAATTGAGTAAAAAATCGTATTTTAGGGACAGTCATCCACGATAAAGTTCGACTAAGCAGTTACCATGAACATATAACGCTGGAAGATAACTCTTATAAAAACAGTGGACAGACTTACCAAACAGGAATAGTCTTCATACGGTTCTGTACAGATCAGCTCTGGCTCCCTCATACTGAAACAGAAAATCCAGGTCAAGTCAGGTCCTACCAGGGTTGATCATGCCAAAAGTAAAATGGGTTAAGTTGGGTCGACAATTTTTGACATCCTGCGGAGACAATCCCATTTTGGTAGTTTACTTCTATGAAACTAAGCATTGCGTTGAAATATGCCGGCGACATTTCAGTAATTATTTTTTTAATTTATTTTTTTAAGTAAGGTACCTCGTATTCCTTCATACATTATCAGACAGCCTTGCCTTAATAGAAATGCCCTTAGGAGAGCAAGGACCTATGCGACGAGGCTAATTCTACTGCTGCTTTCCAGCAGGTTATGGACAATCAGTTCTTGTGTTTTTTTTTTTTTCCTTCTCTAACCGCGATTTCCAGGAGAGAGCCATTCTTCCCCATGTCTTGTCTTATTACAAAAATTTTGTTACCACAGTTTAAAAGCCACCCAGTTTATTAATATAAATTTGTTATGCATCTGAAGGCAAGGCGAGCATTTACTATAGTAATTACTTATATCAGCTAAACTGATTTCATTATGACATTAAAATATTTTAATTCTATCATGGTAACACTTACTCAAAGTATCCGTGATGTTCGTATGCACTATGATGATAGCCATATTTCTTGTCGTAGCCATAATGCGGTTGCTTGTGCTCATGCAAAGCCTTGTAGTAGGATCTGGTGATACCACGGCACTTTCTCCTAGGTAGGAACTGCGATTCTATCCGCTGGAGAATCCTGCCGTCTCCCTATTGAAGGTTGGAAATTGTACTCCACCACCTTAACCCTGGAGAGGCCCGACATTATGCCCTGGCCTAGGCTATATCGTTGTTTATATCTTGTAGTTCACAGACTCTCACTAAGTTATATCTTTATGTTTTTGTAATTTACAGACTCTTCCTATGCTATATCAGTCTTGGTTTATATATTAAACTAGGCTATACTTTCTTCCGAGTTTACATACTTTTATATCTTAGTGTACATTTTGACTGGGCTATATCTTAGTTTACACCCTTTTTATTAATAAAAAAAAACGAATTTAGTTTGCAGACTTATGAAAAATTAGAGGAACTATTGAAGGGAATAGTTTGTAAATAGTGTTCGAAATTTTATGTATTTGTTACAACTTTCATAGTCGATTCGGCTTACTAATTCATCGTCTGCAATAAGTTTGACTTACAATTGCAATTCTGGACTACAATTTGTATTTTCTACCTGAACATTTTCCGACTAACTATCAATAATTAAACCACCTACTTTAACTCACAGAGTAACCATTAAGTCAAAGATTCAAACATTTATAATAAAAGTGAAAGATTCCAAACCTACCTGCTGGACACTAAAAACCAGGTTGAAATTTCTGTGCAAAATTATGTTCAAATGTAACAGACTTACATTGTGCGTGTCCTGGGGCCATCCAACGGTGAAGCATTCCCACGCTGCCGTCCGCTGGTAGAAGAGGTAAGGAGAAGGTAGGCAGGCCAGACCCACATGGGGGTACTCGGCCACCTCAATCTTTTCGTCTAGATGAAGGAGCGCTACGTCATGGAGCATTGTATTACTAGACCTGTAACCTGTAGACTAAATCTAATTAGTACAGTACCTCTAACTATTAAATTTTGTTAAGGGCCTTTTCAAACCTGTGTGCGAAATTTTCAATACAACGAGTAGAGATTCTAGTACTAAATTCAGCATGGAACGTGCATACTATGGCATACTTTGCACATTGCAGCATTCCTGGTCATATGCAGCACTCACAGGTCAAGGACAGAATTACACCCCACTGTATTTACAGTTGGTAGTATGATTATCCCCAAAAGTGGTCTATCTCGTCAAAGGCAAGGACTTGCACACCAGGTTTCGTGAATAACGAGCTTATTACACTCAAACGTGTGCCGTCAAGAATTAATTTACCAAGAGGCCCTTGGACGCGCTTTACATCCACTCTCCTCACACGTACATTTGTTGCCAGCAGCCAGCAGTGTGAAAAAGGTTTACCCAATACTTTTGAAGTAGGAGTACATTCGTTTTAGTGTCGCTGGTGTAGTTGTCCCTCGCTACGGCCTTAGAATAGCATCTCCTCAAGAGGGATATACGTATGGAAAGACAATATATCTTACGTTACTACCTTCAGTAAACGAGGGAGATGTAAAGTCTTCAGATTTAAGAGAGCAGAGACAGAGCCAGGTAAACCAGCTTCAAGACGTGAGGCTACGAAGATAAACGCGACACTCAAGCCAGCCAACGGCAGTAAGGCATAGCAGAGCAAAGAACAAGCATAACGCGTTAGGAAAGGCAGAACAAACTTTATGAAGAATATTTTGGACAAGGCTTTTCAAAGCTTTTGCAGAATTCAAGAGTAAATTGTCAGTTGATAAACATCTCTTCAGGCTCAGAGATTTAGAGGGAAGATTTGTAGAGGATAATGTAAGGATTTCACAGTAGAAGACACCTTAGCCACAACACCAGCGAGATGGAATAGGGAGATGGTCTTGGAAAGCAGCGAAAAATCTTCAAAATGATAACTCTATGGGACCCTGTCTCACACGACTCATTGTCCCGAAGAAATTCATGTGTAGATACACATGTTGCTCGAGAAAATTTGTGTCAAGCGGGTGGAAGAAGGCAAACCATGCCTATCTGTATGAAAGGAGACCGGGAGAATGCGCTTAACTACGAGTGTACGATGTCGGGTATTGGAACGGATAATCAGACAGCAATTGTATGACTTCTTGTTGAGAGAAAATTAGGAGAGTTTGAAGAAAAGAAGGTCATGTCCAACGAAACAGATCTTAATCAAAAGAAAAGACCAGAGAGGATTGTTTGTATGCGGACCGCTTGCCTCGACCAGGATACGAACCTTTGTGGGTTCTATGTCGAGCGGCCCGTGAATGCATCAAGGCCTGGTGTTCAGCCTGATATTCTAAAGTCAGACCAGAAGTCATGGCATCATTCCTAAGGGTCGTATCTTCGAACTCAAGTGACAAAGAAGTTAGTGTGTACATAGCAGTAGAGTTTATATTCCCTTTACAAACCGGGGAACAAAGACACATTTACAATATGTTTAGCAAGCACAGTTTCGGTCCGTTAATTAATCTTATCCATTGCTTTTACAGTTCAAATTACCTTACGAAACCTTTTTAAAGATTTTATTAAGGTCTGCCTGGAATAAACTGCTTTTAATTATGAAATGGGACACACGTAGGATCTCTGAGCACGAGGGTAACATCCTAGGTTATAATGGCCTTGCCTTTGGCCCGACACTCGGGTATCATGTCAACAACACGGCCGTCATACCAGAAGGTTGTCTAGTCGTGCTTTTGGGTCATTCCGCAGACGCCACAGACCCAAGCCTACCCTAAATAACCTGTGCCCAGCGATTCATTCGTTAGCACTCACCCGGGTGAATGATGACGTCAGATACCGTCACCAGCCTGGTGTCCAGGATGTAGCTCGCGTCTTCATTTAAGTCCCAATCGCCCAGCGAAACCTGAAACAAACATATGATCGCGGAAATTTTCGCCAACTGGCTAGCCAAACGGTTTTGAAGTATCTGAGCGAGGTTAGGATTTTAAAAAAAATCACTCGCTTAGAATTTTAAATAAATTACTTGCTAGGTTAGGATTTTCAAAAATCACTTGCTAGGTTAAAATAAAAAAATCACTTTAGAGGTACGTTGTTTACATGTGAAAAAGCAATCTCCGTAGGATTTTAATTTCATGGCCAGAATTAATTATATATTTGTTCACATTCATCGTGAAAAAAAAATCGTGATCCACTCACTGCAAAGTCTCCACTGCTCGAGTATATGACGCAGTGGGCAGACGTGAGGACGTACTGTGGGTGGATGAGCGCCCCAGAGCAGGCGAACACCATCACCACCCCACCTTGGGAGTGGCTCTGCTCCAGCACCGCCACCTGGAACCACACCAGTGTAGTGTTTATCGAACATTTCATCACATCTTACCTACTTTCCGTGAAATTTTACATCCCGACAAGTTATGGCGCAGACATCAAAAGTACAATGATGCCAGAGGAAACACGGACAACGTTTCTAGAGGAAACAGTTTTAATCTAGGAGTCCCCGGATTAATAAGGTCTAATTAAAAAGTCCCAGACTAGTATCCCTAGAGTGAGAAGGTCTAAATGAAAAACTTACGAGGACGAGAGAGAGAAAGACTCACGTGCCATGGGAACTCTCCATACTGGGCGTGGTTGTAGTGCTCTTCATCATCGTAAAAGGACGCCCTGGCCAGGACCCCTCTCTCCATCCTCTGCCCACACTCGACCTTCTTTGCAGTTGGCATGATGTTCGTCGATCGGCTGGAATATTAGTCATGAAAAAGTTACTCGAAACTATCAGTCCTAGTTAGACGAGGAGCCGGTTCAAGAAACTACAGTTAATATATACTCACATGGGTAACTCGCACACATTAACAGCATATTGCCCAAGACAGATCTGCGAGGGAAGGAGGTGCCAGGAGTAGGCATTTGTGTTGGTCTTCTTGTAAGCAACGCAGTTGTAGCCGTCCACATCACCCCGCTTGTCCGGCTGGCCTTCCGCCCAGTACGTCTCGTTGTTATAATACTCGACAGTTTTACCTGAATGCACACAGGAGGGCCATGTATGAATTTAATACACTGCTGTTGTAGCGTGGATAGCTACATTATACATTACTATTGTACAATGATGGTTGGTACCTAACTTTTTTTCAGTCGCTTGGATCAAATGAAGCTGTGTTATCTACAGGCGGAAATATCCTCAAGTTTTGATGTTCTTACCGTTTTCCCAGTGGAATTTATCCTCTTTGGTATCGTACTTCAAACCAATGACGTACTTCATGTCTGCGGCCTTCATCTCCTCCGTCATGAGGTAGCGGACAATGAAGTCGTGCACCTCGCGGCTGGAGATTACCGCCAGACGCTCGCCCAGACACGGGCTCCCAGCAGCGAAGTAGAAGAACGAGGTTCCGATCCTGACCGGCTGCGGGTATGGCCACAGGTTCCCAATTTCGTCGAGCGCTGCGGCAGTGAGAAATTACAAAGACCTCCGTTTTCTGTTGTCTTCGGAATGGTAAGGTGAGAAAAGGTTTTGCAGGAAGAGTATATCTGAGAGAGCCGATGCTGATATTTTGACATGGAGAGGATGGGTAAGGAAGGAATTACTAAGATGTCTACAACTGAAGTGGAAGGAATAAGAAGGTCCACGTGGAGACCCAGGAGGAGATAGAAGGATGGGGTGAAACATACTAATAGGCTGTTGAAAGCAGCCGCCCAGGGTAGTACTACCGTCCCGGCTGAGCGTGAAAGTGGTGTCCGGAACCATCCTACACTCTTCTCTTTACCAACATAATAGCTACTTTAATCTCATTCATTTTCTTCACACGAGATCTCTTGCCATCTCCTGTCTGCTCAGTCGTTTTTAAACTAAGTCCTCGGCCCCATGTAATAATGCTAAGAATCTCAAGTGTTCCTGCCAGACACTACTGTCAATAGATTCTGCTACAGAAATATTTGTAAGGTCGATATTGAAAATACAAAATCAAGTGTCTTGTAAATGTCGCAAATGTTGAAGGTTCTGTGGGAAAATTTTGATAAAGTTGAATGTAGTTTTAGGAGACAGCATTCAAGAGAAGATATTCTGGTAATATGATAATTTGAAGTAAATGCTGGAAATCATGTAAATGACATTTTTTGGTTCTGAAAGGAAATGAAACAGTAAATTAAAGGATGTGACTGCTACTAGACGGAAGTTGTTAGGTCAGATCAGAACGAGGTGCGAGTTATAAATCACACCCAGTGATTTTAAAGCATGATAATTATAGTGGTATTGACTCGTACCTGCATGGCAGTCGACCAGGTGCTGGCGGGAGTGTTTGTTATGATAGTGGCTGAGCAACACCCAACACTGGCTCCTGGAGCTGCCGCGCACCCCGTGCGACCCGGGACCTGCAACAATTTGGAAACTCGTAACCTGGTGTATTCAGCCCAAAATCATACAGTATACTTCAGAATATCTCACCAGTTCCCATGTTTATAGGGGCAGAATTCCAATGTTTTGTGGTTGACGGGGACTACCACAGGTGGTGAGCCATTTTCACAGTGGCTGGACCCCACACACACACACACACACACACACTGTACAGCAAGACACGGTCTCTGCCATCTGCCTCGCTGCTGTTCTGACAGCACATTGATATGTTTTGTTCTTAAACAGTTATACGAGAAGTGACATTACTATGCTTACCCTAGCGCCATTTAACATAGGCTTATGCTTACCCTAGCGGCATTTGACACTGGCATAATTATGCTTACCCTTAGGGCATTTGAAATAGACACAAGTTTACCCACCCTACACGCGCATGTAAAGTTTTTTCTTTTCATACTCGATAGTTCCCGCTTTAGCGAGTTAGCGCCAGGAACTGACGAATAAAAGCCACTTCCGCTCACATCCATTATCTAGCTGTCATGTGTAATGCACTGAAACTTGCTCGATCGAACCGCCTCCCACCACATTGTCCTCAAGCATTTCACTTCCAGCACATCCCACACACTCCGCACAGCCTTTCTTGGAGCACATGCCTCGCATCCATATAATATTGATAGTTTTGATATGTTCAAGATCTTTATATTTTAATGAACTAAACTAGCAATCATTTTGTAATGTATAAGGCATGAAAGCTTCGGAGATTAACCTCTCCACCAAAGAAAGGCTTGCTCAAATCTCCCATCAGGTTACACACAGCAAATCGGAAATGAATTATTCCCCAGCACCACGATTTTCCTCGGTTACATCAACCTTGCTACTGGCGGGGGGGGGGGACACCACACCAAGACCCGAGTCTGTTCTTACCATCGTATCTGTTCTCCGTGTAGTAGTCGTAGGTCGGGGAGAAGCAGCACAAGCTCTCTGTATTCTCCACACACCGACTCTTGTACTCTCCTGAGTATCGTGAAGAAAGTCAAGATTAAAGACACTTACTTGAAAAATGGACAAATTATCATTCACTGTAGGAACTTCAGGAATAATAATGTACAAGGTCAAATAACGAGAGAAGAATGTAATGAACTCACCAGCCTTACATATAAATGGGTTTGGCTGCAAACAGCTCGTCTGTCGCAACCTGAGGCAGCCGTGGTCCTCGTCTAGCGACACACCCAAGCAGCCCTTTTCATTTTCAACGACATCATTGTTGTCTTCGGAACATTTAGTCCCGCTTAAAATCCTGGCGAGAAATATGTCGTTACTGTAACTTTCAGAAATGATAAAGTTCGTGTTCGAATAACGAATGTTCTTTAAGCTACTGTTATTTTTTTTCTTTTTTCAATGATGTTCCTAACAAGGTTGACTTCACTACCTGTACCGAAGGGACGGGTTGAAACCCTCCCTGTGTTATCCAATAGTTTGTCACACGCATTGGCCTTTTCGAAGCTCCTGAGGCGAAGCATCCTATATTACAAACACCCCTCCAAAAAAAAAAAAAATCGTAATATTAGCTTTTGTTGAAGACAATGTCCTCATCTGCTGACCACGGGCGTCAATAAAGTTAAAATAGAGGGAACCCTACCCTTGAGAGTCAGGACAACCATACAGTATGGAGAAGATCTTTCATAGTTCACACTGGTGGACAGCCCCGGAAAATTCGAGGTTTGTGTGAGGGAAGGGGGCCAATTTGTAGTCCCCACGGGCCACACCCTGGACTTGCGCCCGATTTACAGTACCTAAAACACAGCCACACCACCCACACCCTACCTTCGTCGGTGCCCGTAAATAATAGGACCAGCTGACCAGGAGGATTGGTGGCCTTCCACGAACACTGGCCACCAGGGCCAGCTGGCTACGTGGACTGATGGCCATGTACGGACACTGGCCACGAGGGCCAGCTGTCCAAGAGGGCTCGTGACTCTCCACGAACACTATCAACTAGGGCCAGCTGGCCCTCCACAGACACTGCACACCAGGGCCAGCTGGCAAGGTGTGCTGGTCGCTCTCCACGGACACTGCCCACCAGGGCCAGCTGACAACACTCACTTCTCCCATTCTATCTCTTGGTTGGTGGAGCGCCACTCCCAGCGGTCCCGGTCTTCATCCCAGTGGGCGTCCAGCCAGTACACGTAGTCTTTCTCAATCAGGCTAGCGAAGTCCTTCCATTCCTTTCATAAAGAAAACTTATCAATTAGGTATGAATGATTAAAGATTTAAGTCTAACATATAAGTTTCAAAGTGTATTCAGAGCACAACACGCTGCCGAAACACTAGCGAGATGGGATGGGTAAGAAAATTATATCTAAAGATTTGTTAGACCGGGTGAAAGAATTAAAACAGGTCCATAAAGGCTTAAAAAAATTAAACAGAATAATCTGCATTTTTTTACGGTATCCCCGGTAAATATATTGTACACCTTATGAAAATGGGTAAGTAGAAAACCTGAATTTTTAAAATTTAGCTGCTGGGAATTAAATTTTTAAAGGAATCACAATGGCCCGTAGTACACAAGGAAAATGTATTCCAAAGAAATTTGATTAATTCTTTCCTTCTCTGTTTCCCATATACATCGCTTCGGTGAGAATACCAAAATCATTATAACCATCATAGATTAAACTACCATTTCCTACTATACGCCCCTCGCCATCCAAGTCACCTCGACGTAAGGAGCCTAATTGGCACCCTTACTTCAGAATTCTGAAAGTAGTAAGGTCTCGTCCCGAGGCGGCCGCAGTACTCTACCACCTGCACCTGGGTGCGGGCGTAAACCTTCTCTTTGTCGGCCACGAACACGCAAAGGCCAGCGTGAGAGACGAAGTTCACGGGACACTCGTGACCCTCCATAATGCCACCTGAAAGTTCATGATGCAAGTCAGTGACCAATGTAATTATGCCGTCACCGGCCGTAATTTCTCAAAAAGAAAAAATATATGCAGAGATAACCCCAGTTCAAAGTCCTAATAACTTGGATCATACATACATATAAATCCTGAGCTTTCCGTAGAGGGTAAAAAAACTAAATCCTAGATTTCCCGCAGAACGAAAAAAAAAAATAATCCTAGGTTTCCCGAAGAAGGAAGAAAACTAATCAATCATCCTAAGCCCCCGCAGAGGGAAAAAATAATAACAGGCTTCCCGCAGAGGGAACACTAAACAATTAGCGAAAACTAATCGCTAAACTAATCGCTAATGAGCTTACCAGAGGTGTAGGTGGTGCAGTCCTCTTTAGGGACGCAAGTGAGCAGCTGACTCATGCACTCGTCCCTGTAGTAGGCCGGGTCGTAGGTGGAGCTGTAGTCATAGTAGCCGCCATGTCCGTGCTTACCTCGAACGAGGTTATGGAGGTAGGTTACGTCGTACCCTGCAACACAGCTCACACCACTAGATATAGGAGGCTATGTTATAACATACTTTGTAACTGCTTGCGTCGCCTTTTACAAGAACCATGTGTACATTAGTGTGTAAACATAAACTGGACTCAAAATCACAGGCTTTATTTTGTAGTCTGCTCGATAAATAAACCAAATCATTTATGAAAATAGGATTCTCGGCGAAAAACCGAATTCGCCGTTCCCCAGTATATCAACCAAGAGTAAATAACCTATTACCAGGCCCTAGGCATAAGACAAAGTATCGAATTTAATTCTTGAGGAAAAGCTTTCCATGCCAACTTACCCTTGTGACGCTTGCTTGAGCTAGCCGTAGCCCCGCCCCACCACACAACCTGCAATTATTCATCCGAAGTCAGACTTTTCTAGGGCCTAGCCAACGACCATGACAGGTGTATTTAGCTTATATATATATATATAATAGAATCCTTATAAAGAAAGTCATCTCAAAGCAACAAAAGCAGTCTATATAGAAAAATTCGTCAGTAGCGTGACAGGTCAGGGAGTCGTCGGTAATTGCACATTCAAATAATCCTAATTTCCTTGGGACGAAATGAATTTGTGGAAAGTCATCTGGGATAATGCTTTCAGCCCCTGAGCGTACAAGCTCATTTTCTTACTAGAGTCGAGCAAAGTTTCGCTTAAAGTTGCAACATAAAATGTCCGAATTGTTCAATAATCAGTCTAACTACACAAGATCACCTTTGCCCGCCCTCCCTTGCCTGTGAGCCTCAGTGGATCAAAAAAGACCTTAATGTCAGAATGCAGAGAAGAGAACTGAAGAACGAAATGGGTGTGAAATTTTCACATACCACACATTCAAACGACTAACAACTTAGGGAACGCCACCGAAAGATTCGGGTACGATCAGAGATTCACCTCCAGAATTCTCATAAAGTCTGGTAAAAGTAATTCGTGAATAAACAAGTCATTGCAGTTTAGAAAATGAAATTAGTGGAAACATTTTGCATAAACGATTTTAGTCCCGGATTTGGGGGAGGGGTGGGAGAATCATAGAATGAAAATTAGAACCCGCTGTTTACGGAATTTTCCCTGCTTATGTGAATAGACCCCAAAGCGTTCATAAATTATTCTTCTATAATTCATTTGAGCTTTGTCCCATTTTGGCCCAATGTCCATATTATCCTGCGTGAATTACGATAGCAGCAGAAATTGTTACTTAAGAAATTTCCAAGCCCTTGGCTACCAGCTCGGCGCATGAAACCATCAGCAACACACGTACTAGCAATAAGTACGATTACCAGAATTGTGTTGTCCTTTTCATGACAATTTTACGGATCAAAATATTAGAAACTAGGAGTTATAACTTACCCAGAGGGTTATAAGAAGGCCCCAACAGACATGCCACTCCATACCAGAAGGCCAGTGCTTGCCGGACGGTAGCCAGCCGACAACTACCTGGACTTTATTCCTGGTGAAACACGTACGCTCACCAGGCCTGACCGACGAATGGCTTGTTACGGACCTCGTTAACGCGTCGTAAGCATGAAAAATATACTAAGGAGGCGTAACTGTGGAATATATTGGAAATCTTTTCTATTGAGACGTCGACAGCTCAACAAGCAGCGCCATCTCGCGGCGCGCAACGGAACTATAATGACTATTTTTTTTTTTTTTTACTGAAAAGAAGACATGATTTGAGACACCTATTATATTATGATATTTATTTTGGGGTTAGGGGTTTATTCTAGAATGGATGAAGCTTTACCTATGTGTTCCCAAGATATATGCAATTTTATTGTAATATGCTGTGACAATGCCAGGTAGTTCTTTATTCTAATGTAATCATTAATTCTCTTTTAGATAATTTACATACCTTGTCCCCTTTCATTTTCATTACAGCTTCGTTAACACTTGCTTAAACATCTTTCATCCTCTCCGCGGTTTCCTTAAACAGGATTTTAATTGTTGTGTGGTTTGAGACACCATAGTTGTTCATCAGAACAATATCATGTTTTCCAGTATTGCATGTCATGTTTAATTATTTTTATTACTAATGTATAATGGGTGATTTTTTTCTGCTCGCTTTTGTCTTTAATTCGACATTTCACTTGTTTGTAGGTTAGTGCTGAGCCTCTGAAGTGAGGCTGTGTAAGTATATTCGTGGTAAGGTTGAGTGTTTGTGTATGGTGTAAAGGTGAGAGATGATTCTTCTGAGGCGTGTGAGTTTAGATGGTCGTGTTCCAATGTAGAGGGGGACCCGGGGTTACGTATGTGTGTTCGGGCATCATGGGTGTGATGAGCATTGGGGACAGTGTCATGGGTGAGTTTGGGTGGGCAGGGTTGACTGTGGGAGGCTGAGGGCGAAGAAGTCAGAGTGGTCTGGGTTAGTGTTAAGTGTCTGCTAGCTTTTGGTCTAGTGAGTCCACTCGATGTGTTTGGCTCAACGTTCAATGTTAGGTGCGCGTGCTGGAGTGGGTTGGGCGTCTGCCTAATGCATGGTGATGCTTTGTGACAAGTCTTGGATGTTACGAAGTTGCTCTGGCTTGTGTTTGGATTAGCAAGTTTTTTCTCTTAACTCTCTCTCTCTTCAGTTAAGGCACCTACTGTTGATATAACCGCTCCGCACGTTTCCTTGACCCTGTGGTGCCCATTTCGCTGGAGGGGAGGAGGAGGATTGTAATTGTGTTTCATCTAGTAGCATCAAAGAACTAAGGAGAACCTTTTTTCGCGGACGGAGAACAAGTCAGTCCGCCAAATGTGGATCAATAAGAGCTCAGAACATTTTGAAACATCCTTCAGAACACCTGCCAAAGGTAATACAAGGAAATTGGCTCCAAGGCGTATATCCTCTGGACGTCATCACTCCACATTACATCACACAGCTAAAGCAACCTAGTGCCCTTCCCTTTCCCCTCGATGGTTTAACTCCAAGCAATTTACCTCACTTTATTCAAACATGGCCTCATATGTATAAGAGACGTATTGTTGGTTTTTCTTTGTTTCCCTATCTTTCCAGTCTAAGATTAAGTAATGACATACTATGTCTGCCTCTGGGTCTCTTATTTTGGAAGAGAGAGTCTACTACTTAGGCAACTAAGTAACGTTGAGGCACCATAGATTTTCAATCTCCATAGGTATGTATGTTGAAGGAGTGACGTGGTTGACAGATCGTCCCCCTTTCAGCTACTCAGTATACAATAAAGTTAATAATGTTGATGATTTTTATACTCTTACAATTTCTCTAGCCACTTTAACCCCTGGAAAGGAAAACTGAATGTATATGTATATTGAAAATGTTTGATTTATTTACATTACTTCCCAGTGAAACAACGTCGTCAATGTCACCACTTTTGCAAAACACTTGACATTAAGTTTCTGATAACTAAATATTTTGTCTGAGAGCGCATTTTATTTATTTATTTATTTATTTATTTTTACTAAACTCTCGTTATTATTATCGGCTATTTTTTTTTAATCAAATATCATAAGTATATTTTTAGACAAAACATGGTCTCTGGCCTTATAATAAACTTACTTCTGTACAATAGCTGTGTTCAATTTTATGGAAATATGACCATTATTGATTTAATATAAAATCTTGCCAAGTTTATGAATTGGCCTCTCCCCACCTTAACGAAAACTTAGATGCGGTTCACTATCTCACTAACCCTTTCTTCTCTTACCTACCCAATATTCAGTCACCCATGATAATTTACAATCCTCCCATTTCACCTTCTTTAGCCCCTTATAAATTTCATAGCATTATAGTTGCTCCTCTAAGGTCTTAGTTTTCTCTGTTTTCAATGTTTATATACAATGTTACTAGGAAATCAAATCAAAGCTTATATAATCTTTAAATCTAAAGATAAAAACGTTAGAGCAACAATTTTAATATCTTATCTATAAATCTATAATTTGAAAACTTATCCGTAGTGAAGAATAGTATAAGAAATTTGAAGGTTAAGAGTTTACGTATATTGTTGGTATACATTTGAGTAACAGTGAAATTGGCGCGCTGTCAGTACATTAGATGTTTAAATTCATTGGGTAAGTTTACAAATGTATATGTTTAAAGCAGTATTATTTGTCTTATATGTATGGATGCCTAGGATAGACTTCTTTGTTAGTCATTCCTGTATAGGAGTAATGGACTATTAAGACTTTTATATTCACCTTGAAATAGCCAGTTTATCACTTTATTTATGATCGGTTAGTGAACTGCATTATAGTGTACCACCCCAGCTTCATATCAGCGTATTCATATTTTTACAGAATAGTTGGCGCAGGCGAGTCAAAAAATGTTTTACCGACAAACTAATTTTTGACATCATTTGTTTTCCCATATGCCGCCTCTGAGTTACATTGTGGTAGACTAAGGTCTAGGAGCCAGCTGGGGTCGAAATGCTACTGGCACCCTAAAAGACAGATGCCATACCAGGCATTTCTCCCACAGGATCTTACGCAAAGAGAGCCATCCAGGCCAGTGCTCATCCTGACCAGATCTAAGGTTGAGGGTGAGATGTCGGATGAGTTTGAACGTCAGGTTAGAGTGATCATTGGTCTGGATTTCCCATTACACATTGTCCTGTGAGATGGCTGTCCCTTAGGGCATCAGTAGCACTTTGGTTCTCATTGCTTTAACTGTTTAACCCAGCACTTTCTTGAACTTACGGCTTCAACTGGTGTGAGCTTCTCTGCGACCGGAGACTACTTACTCCTATATATATTGATTGTTTCATTCTAAAGAATTATATATTCAAAAACCTAAGTTTTTTTTTAAAAACTTCAATTGGAAAATTTGTTGGTTAGTCTGTTTTAGTTCTGCATTGACACTAGCCTTGAGAAATGGCTGTTTATGATTCAGGTGTTCTGTATAGTTCTTTTGTTGTAATAACAGAAATAACTAAAGGACTAATTTATCATATTTAGTTTTGGCACAAGTGTTATTTTTTGATATTTTAGTTGAATCAAAATATGCTGTACTAGGGATATTCCAAAAAATGCAGAGCCAACATGGTCAATAAAATGGGTACCTGGCTCAGGCTA
>JAYMFT010371399.1:0-16193 GCA_038088735.1 Panulirus argus
ATATATATATATATATATATATATATATATATATATATATATATATATATATATATATATATATATATGAGTAAAGAAATGGTATATACATAAAGAGTAAACACTTCGTACATTACAAGGTTAAGAAATAAGGCATTGCAAGAGTAGAACACACTGATGGTACACGGCGAAATCGGCTTCGTTATGGATATAATCCATCAGGAAATAAGATGCAGGAATCTGTGTGTGTGAGATGGACTTTGGGAGTAGCCAAGCGCCGCTACGTCGTCTCTAGCCAGACGCAGGAATCTCACATTAGGAGAATAGTAAAGGAGACATACTGTCGGCTGGCAGATATTTGAATAGCATTCAGATATATGTATTAAAAGATATTTACAAGCAGCTCACACTCTACGTTAGGCTGAAACTAGAATCTGCCTCTCAAGTCTGGTCACCACGCTTAAACAAGCACAAAGAACTGAAAGAGAAGATCCAGAGGAGGACGATAGAGACGGCACCAGAATTAAGGGAGCTAAGTCACTGCGCAAGGTTTGAGGCGTTACATTTGCCACCATGGAAGAGAGAAGAGTAAGGGCTGTCCTAATCACAGTCCTCTTTTAAGGCAGTTTGGGGTCGTAAGCATTGAGCAGTTCTTCGATAACTGCAGGGACAGAACAACCAGAGACCATACATTGGAGTTACATGGAAACTGGTTAGATGATATGTCTATATAGGGTTACCTCTGAATGAAAATAAACTGAATGATGAAAATAGTGAATGTGAACAGCATACAGAGGTTGAAAAAATGGTGTTATAGCAGAAAAAGTACAAAAGATGGGGCCCCTTCAGTGTAAAGTACCCTCCTCGTACAGTACAAATAGATGTTTACAATTACGTTTGTTGGTTTAGCGGCCAGCCAAAGACCTATGAGGAAGGTCATTAGGCAACATACTAATAGTTATATTTTTTTTTTGTTAGCTGAGACGACATGTCATTAACGCTATGTATATACCCTAGCCTGAGCCAGGTACCCATTTTATCGAGCAACCCTTAGGGACGGATGAACAATTGGGTTGACTGTGTACCGACTGCTGCAACCAGGATTCGAACCTGTGCGCTAACACATGATAAAGATAATGGTTGATGACGCACACACGGTGTGCGAGGGTGAACGGAGCCGTCCGTTAACGGTGCAACAAACAAGAGAGCACGGTAGTGAAGATGGTACTCACAGCGAAGACGGCGTTCTGGAGGCCAAAGGGAATGGGCGTGAGGCGGGTGACGGCTACCACCTTGAAGGCTTGCGTGCCCCCGAGCACCTCCAGCAGCGTCCTCAGAAGCCGTGACGTCACCACCCGACGATGTACTACCTGCAGAAGGAGGAGTTGGACTGTACCATGATCATGGAAGTTATAATCAGAAGGTCTGTACATTGTTATATCCTGTCGTGGTGTGAGAAGTGCTCCACCCTGTAGTGGGTGTGGGAAGTGCTCCACCCTGTAGTGGGTGTGAGGGCTGTTCCACCCCTTGAAAATTCAGTTAGTGGGTGTAAGGTGTTCTGCCCCGTAGTTGATATAAGCAGTGTTCCGCCACCTAGCGGGTGTGAGGGGGTTTCCCACCCTCTAATGGGTGTAAGAGGCGTTCCACCCTGTGGTGGGCGTGAGAGGTGTAGGAGAGATAGCGAAACTTCTGCTCTGAGGATGCCAGTGTGTCTCTTCCAGTTACCGCAACCTTAACCTGTGACACACATAACGTCAGTCCTTTCCAGTTACACATCATACAAAATACCGGGTGGTTCAGAGCCCCGTTCCTAGGCTCCGCAGACGTTAGGTTAGCGGTAAGGTAAGGTCGTCTGGGCTAGGCTGTTCCGTGGGGCGGGCGGCCGATCCCGCTCAGGGACAGTGTACGGTCTCTCGTGGGGGCACTCCCGGCCAAGGGCAGCATTGTCCTCGCTTCGTTTCTTCTGCTGTTGTCCCTCCGGCATAAAGGTCAACTCCCGGGTGTGACATCAGTCCTGTTGGATGACCTTACCGAACAACGAAAGCGCAGGTGATATTCTTCATAACGTTCCATTACCGACGACAAATGTCAGTCGCGTTAATTGGTATAAGAAGAGAATCCGTTATGATGTCGATTTCATCGTTCGCCTAACGAGTAACTCAGGAACACACTGTTTCTGTGTTACCAGCGTAGCGTGGTGGACACGTTATGGGATGTCTCTGTTCGTTGTCAGTAGTCGCACTTTAAACCTGCTTCCTAACCCTGAGCTTCGTAACCTGAGTCATAACTTGAAAAGTCGATACCAAACAATCATTAAACTTTATAATTATTTTTTTTCCATGATCTTAAGAACTGAACAACGTGACTCATAGATTTAAAATAGATAATGCCTTAGCGAGGTCCTTAATGTAAAGGTTCAACCCGGTACTTAAACTGGCTCATAACTTGAAGATTTATTTCACCCTTGGTCACGGAATGTAATACATATGGTTTTGCTATTTTCCAAACAATATTTCCGCCCATTCCCACATCACCCCAACAGCTGTGCTGCATTGCAGGCAGAACAAGTGTTCCATTGATGTCGTTGTTGTAGTTATTATCAGCTGTCAGGATCACTGAGGTCGTTGATGTTGTCATAACCACCTGTTGTCGAACATCTCTGAAACACCCTTTTTAGGTATTCAGGTTGATTATAAGACCTTTACTCTCGCCACAAGTATGGCCCTTGTTCCATTGGACACCCTGCTAGTTATTCATTTTACATGTACATAGAACGACACGGGTGGCAAAATCCAGGTCTTGTGGATCAAACGAGTAATTCCTATAAATACGATTTTCTAAATAGGTCACAGAAATATAAAAAGAATTCTCCCTTATATCACGTAACTTTTCTTTCTCCCTTGTTACCTAGCTGATGCCTTGACCACTGTTTTTTTTTTTTCCTGCTTGATGCAAGATGTGGTGAGATCCGGCAACTTTTATTTTGTGGCGGAGGGCGGGGCGGCCGGTTTATACTGGTCACTGTGCTCCAGTTGCTGACGTGGGTGCTCTTGTTGTATCTCCTTTTGTGCCAACGCCTGGCGAAGGGGAGGAGTGCACGATAACCTGACGGGTTCTTGTGGCGAAAGAGGAAAAAGCGGGTTAGGCTCTTGGTATTACCGAGAGAGGAACGCGTGGGAAGGACATACAACAGGAGACCTGATGGTCTGTGACGAGGTTATCTTACAGAAAGAAAGCAAAAACGAGGCTGTTACACATAACGGCAGAAACAGGATAGTAAACCAAAAGGCGTTTGTCAGCACCAATTTTTGGGGTGAACAGATAGAGAGAAAAAAAAAACGTAGAATGAGGGTGGGGGTTGGGGGGGGGGGGCATACTGCTATGGGAATTTGATAGGAAATTGTGGACGGAAGAAACTTTCCAAACTGCTCATCAAGCCCGGCGCTAGGGCTGGATTCTGAAGAAGAAAGAGATTCTTAAAAAACAGGGCTGATTATTGATAGCAGATATCATTAAAGTATTTGTCTCGCCTTGATTGGAAATTATTAATGGTCTTTGCATTTATAACTTCTGCAAGTAGTTTATACCAGTCCTCAGCCACTCCGCAAGTGAATAATAAAAAAATTTGCTTATACTACTATTACATTTTCCTTTAAGCTTCATGCCATTATTTCTGGTCATTGAGTGTCTGTCTGAAGTGAAGAAATCTTTTGTATGGTATGTTGTCACAAGTGGTTTACTGTTTAGAAAATTTTCTGAGATCTTGGAGTTTGCCTTGATGAGAGAGAACAGTTACAGGTCTTCGAATAAGGACTTATTTCTGAACTCCCTCAAGTATTTCTTCATCTTTGATCAGGTTTGGTGGCCAAATCGTGAACAGCGCAGTCCAAGTGAGGTATTATATCTTTTGTTTTCTATTCTATACTTCTGACCATGAATCCTAGTGTCCTACTGGCTTTGCTGTAAGCAGATGCGCATTGTTTGCCATGTCTTAGGTCATTACTGATAATTCATTCCAGTTTACTTTTTTAAAGTTCAATTTCGCATTTTATATTTTTGGCTCTAAAGTGTATTACTCTGCTTTTGTCTACTTTAGCTACCATTTGTTTTGTCTGTGACTACTCCCGAAGTTTATCTAAATTCAGTTCAGTCTTCAGGCAGTCAGTCCTCCTGCGACTGGGCTATATTTCCTAATTTCACATCCTCGGCAAAATTCGAGATTCTGATGGTGAGTCCTGTCTCTAAGTCAGTGATGTGCAGAATGAAAATCATGTGTCACAGGACTGAACCCTGTGGAACCCCGCTTGTCAGGCCAAGCCAGTCGAACGCTTCCCTATTTAATGACACTCTTTGTTTCTTGTCCGAGAGCCAGTCCAGTATCGACGTGCAGATTCGATCTCTTATGCCGTGACGTTTGATTTTCCTCAACATTCTTTATATGTAGTGATTTACCGAAGGCTTTCTGAAAGGATGTCAGTTTATGTGGTTAGATTGAGGTTATGTTTGGTTTGGTTATGGTAGGTTAGTTCAAGTGGTTAGGTCCGTTTAGGTTTTAGGCTGTAGGTTACGGTCTGTTAATTCAAGTGGTTAGACCCGTGTAGGTGTTAGATTTTAGGTTACGGTTGGTTAGTTTAAGTGGTTAGACCCGTTTAGGATTTAGGCTATAAGTTACTGTCTGTTAGTTTAAGTGGTTAGACCCGTTTAGGTGTTAGGCTGTAAACATGACATCCAAATATCGTGTGTAGATTTAACTCCCACTTCCACGGTGTTGCAAAACACGGCCAGCGATGCTGGCTGGAGAACGTTGAGCTTCACTTGGCGTTCGAGGTCGCCAGGGCCGAGACAGAGCCCAAGATCTGAGTGATGTGGCTGATTCGTGAACAGTTGCACGTCTCGTGCCTGGCAGAGATGTACTACTGCTTCGCCCACTATAGCACACCCGCTGCCCCACCCACTAGCACCCACGGCGCCACCTACTAGCACCCACTTACTAATCCACTACGGTACCTACTACCTATCACTGTCGTATCCTCACCCACTGGGACCCACTGTCACTTCAAGTTCTATTGTCTCATCTAGTGGAACACAATGCCTCACCCAATCCCACTCATTACCACTGTCTACCCACTTGAATCAATTTATATTTTACAGGATGAACAGAAATATCCTTGGATACGAGACGTTGTTAGTTTATTATTTCATACAATATCTCAGCAAACTGCACGAGGACTTGTTAATCCTATAACTTGTATCTACGTGCTTTAACTTTCCAAGGGCAGTCATATGGTATCCAGTCCTCAGGAACCGATGTGACACTTCATCCTATGCCCAGTATTAACACTGACGCACAGTATGATAATGATGATCATTGTGATGTGCCGATAAAACAACAAAAGCAAAAACGACAACAGTAATGATAATAATAATGATGATAATAATAATAATAATAATAATAATAATAATAATAACAATGATAATGATAATAAAAACAGTAATGATGATAAGGCAGAAGTGAAAAGTACTTTGAAGGCTCCGGTCCTGAACATGCAGGAGGGTGCGAGGCGTGCATGGGACAAAGCGATGTGTTATACAAAGGTCAGCGCGCTATCATTGGGCTGAGCTGGGGCATTTGAAGAGGTCGGGGGAAACCATGGACAGGTCTGTAGAGTCTGGTTGTGGAGCGGAGCTCTTGGTTTCAGTACATTTTACATGGCAACAAGAAAGCAGATGTGGGCGAATGAGACCATTCTTCGTCTGTTCCTGGCACTCCCTCGCTAACGCGGGAAATAGCGGTCGTCTGTGAAAAAAACGACAATACATAATCACATCTGGTTATCACTGTGATCAATTATCATCATCATTATCTATCGTCGGAGTGCCAGTGACCCCCTGGTCGAATTATCACGGTGGACGGAGAGAGAGAAATGTCTTATTATGTGTTGCTTAGGTGTGGGGCAAGACCTGACGGGGGCCGGCCAATCAGCATGCGTATTGCACGTGACGTAACGGGGGCTGGCCAATCAGCGTGCATGTGGCACGTGACGTAGTCGACCAGTATAGCCAGATCATTGCCTTCGTGACTCAGTAACGGAATTTCGGGTCTCTTACGGTTTATACTGACGTGTTGTGTAATGCACTTGATAAAACGAGTTTGATCTCAATCTGCTGTAATTCTGGAATTATATGGTAATTGAGAAATGTGGATTATAATTTTGAGTACCAGTTTATCTAGATCACTGAAGGAGTTGCTCTTCAGTGAGCGAATGACAGTAAATATTGAGTAACTAGAAAACTAGAGCGAGTCGAATATTCGCTTACCAGCGTCCCGGAAGTTATTGACTTTGCCGAAACTCTCCGTCGTCGTCACGAGACCTGCTTGTCGTGTCTCGCTCGTGGCCACGTTTGTCGTGTTAACCCAGTGATTGGTGCATAAACCCGAACACGGAGGTTGTTGATGTGTGATTTAGATGTTACCCGACGACCTTGAACGCGACGCAACACGACGGTACGACCCTTGAGCACTTCTCATGCTTAAGAGTCGTACCATCGTGTTCTAGGGTCGTACCCTCATGCTCAAGGGTCGTATCATCATGCTCAAGGGTCGTACCTTCATGCTCAGCGGTCGTATCATTATGCTCAAGGGTCGTACCATCACGCTTAAGGGTCGTATCATCATGCTATAGGGTCTTATCATCAAATTCAAGAGTCGTACCATCATGCTCAAGGGTCGTGTCATCGTGCTCAGCGGTAGTACCATCTTGCGCAAGGGTCGCGCTCTGTCATGCCCAAGGAATTACCGTTATGCCTGCTCCCGGCAGCCCCAGGGTAACAAGCCAGCACCATGCCCACCCCGCGCTTGGCCCCTGGGTAACTCGTGGGTCTTTGAGAATTCAGGAAAATTATACACAAGAACTGACGGATCAAGATATCTATTTATAAGAAATATGACCAGATTTTTTTTTTTATTCCTAGCTGAAGGTCAAGGTGGACCTTGTATAAGAACATACTGTTTACTGTTTAGTGCTCTTCTAGCGTGTGGTAGTACGGTGTCTTTATTCACTTAGATTTATAGCGCTTATTCGTAGATGGCACTCCACTTATATCACGCGAAGATGGTCCATAACACACTAATAAGTCGCTACCTACTCAGATGGGACTCGAACCCGCGCTCCATCCACACACTGTTGTAGTCCACAGGGTCAACACACAAACTCGTGTTGTTTACAGTTTATACGTAAGACCTGTGATGAAACTCCCAGAGTGGAGTAATGTTTGTAAACGAAAATTTTCTTGTCATAAGGAAGATCTCAAAGCTTTCTTCCATAGCGGTGCATGCTTTTCTTACAACGATACATTCCCCGGCAGCAATACTTCCCCGATAGCAATACTCTCTTGGCAACAACATGTCTCTCACAGCAATGCTTCCCTGGCAGCCATGCACTCGCCACACGGCACACTGCTGCCTGGTGATGTACAAGCGGCCGTCAGCAGCTTCAGTAGCATCTTGCGTTGCCGCACCTGCAGGGCCTTGATATGCCGGGAGGTGGGAGGGATGTCTATCGGCTCCCTCGACAAACACCAGGCAACCACGGACGCGCTCAAGGTCGAGCGTGTGGTAGAGGGCGCAAGGTCAAGTGCACCGTGCACCACGCACGCAAGGTCGAGTGTACCTCATGCCGTTCAAGCTCAAATGCACCGTGAACCGCATACGGTCTAGTGTAACGTGCACAGTTCATGGTCGATTGTATGGTGGTTAACCTCTTAAGATCGAGTGTCGATTATATGGGAAGCATTGTGGATACCACGAGAGTGAGAATGGATACCACGAGAGTGAGAATGGATACCACGAGAGTGAGAGTGGATATACGAATGAGAATTGATACCACGAGAGTGAGAGTGGATACCGCGAGATTGAGAGTGGATACCACGTGAGTGAGAGTGGATACCACGAGAGTGAGAGTGGATACAAAGAGAGTGAGATTGGATACCACGAGAATGAGAGTGGATAAAGTGAGAGTGAGTGGAGGATACTCAGGCCCAGCCCCTGACCACCCTGTCACACAGGACGCGAGGATCTTCAGTAGGAAGTGGAGTTCGGTGCTGTGCCGATAACGCAAGGAGGGGGAAGAGGAGGAGGAGGACGCCACTGTCAAACAGCCGCATAAGGGAGGCGTTTGAAGCTGGAGCGGGAGGTGGGCGTACCGCTGGAGGCAGTGTCGGAGACAGTGTCAGGGGTAGTGTAGGAGACAGATAGATAGATAGATAGATAGATAGATATAGAGAGAGACTATACCCAGGCCGTGATATACGCTGAATAATATATACCGCAGCTTACCACACAAATCAATGTCGACAGATTCTCTGTCTCAAGATACAGGTTTTCGTTACCCGGCAGCTCAGGAGCGAGTACTGTCCCATCGTAGTGAGTGTAGCCCATGCATAGGACTCACAGCCAATTACTGTGCAAAGCATTTCCAGCCATGGAAGGAGTTCCCACCCACCTGGAACGCCTCAGGGGCTGTAAAGAGGGTCGTTGTATTCTAAGAGGTGATCTTAGGTCACGAGGAGAATCCAGCCCACCTAAGATTTCGCGGAGCCACAGAGTATTACCCCCAAGGTTTAGATGATGTAAATTGTGGAGAGAGTTCGAGCTGTTGTATGGGTCTAACAATGTACTGAAGGGTTTGAAATGACGTGGAAAATATCTGAACAGCAGTACACACTTGAGACATTTTCCCACGTCATTTCAAACCGTTCGAGAGGCTCTTAACTCTTCATGAGGTCGTTTTAGGTTTAAAATCTCTCCCTTCAGGCTACACGATAGCATAAAGACAGTAGGGGTACTCAACCTACAGTAATGAAACATGGTGAAAAGAATTGGTATAGCCTTGTTGTGTGGGAAGTACTGGAGCCGATGACCTTCTCAAATGTTACCCAACCTTGCTGCACCACTTAAGGTTCCAGTAGGTGGACCGGTGTGCGTGTGTGGACACTGTTAAGTCTCTGGAGTCTTGTAATTTTCTGGAACGGGAAGATACATGACCTGGAGACAGACAGATGGGCATGGAGACGAGAATGAGACGGACATTGTCCTCCTGAGACAGACTGATAAAGCAGAAATACTCTTCTCTTAAACGGTAAACAGACAGACTACGGCAGCTTAACAGGCAAATAATGAAAGGCAGAATGTTATACAATAGAATCATTGAGGAAGAGACACGCTGTCAGACATAATGACAGACACAGACCAATGAGCAGCAACAGACAAACAGGTGTACAATCAGAAACAATAATACAATCTCAGGATGAGTTTCATCAGTTCACGTCTCGGACGCTCGCGTTTCTTACGAGCATCAGAAATGAGAGGAAGCTGCCATAGGCCTCTGAGTCCGTTCAAGGCAGCTCCTGTGTTCACCCAGCCTTTTTATAATTCAGGTATATAACCAGCCAGCGTTTGATACTCGCCTGTGTGTTGGTGCTAACGTTATCAGATGCGTTATTCCCCACGTCCCCAGCTCAGTGCCTTAAAGCCGGTGCTTCACTATGTCTTTCTTGCAGTCTGAATCTATCTGGTTTAATGCCGTTGTTGCGAAGAGTTATCTCTTGTTTGATTCATTTAAGTGCTTTATTTATCTCCCCAGCATTCAGTCTCATCACCCGCTCGAGCACTCCGTTCACTTCACCCCTGATTTCCGCCCTCCAGAGGAATATACGTTTAATTTTCTTAATCCCTCTTCATAAACAACACAGTTTACATCCAGTCTCTACCTGTTACCAGCAACTGTAGATATGGGTTCAAATACTTCATTTACACTGATACAATATCATCTTGGTTTTAAATCATAACTAATATTATCTCAAAATCCTTTTCACGTATTGTTTTATTGGTTTCCACTTCGCTGGTTTCATGTTTGATACATCTGTTAGTCTATCAAATCCTCAACGCTTTATATATTTTTTTTCTAGAACAAAATTGTATTTTCTGTTTCTCTGTTCGTAATGATGAATTTTTTAGGTTCCTGCGGAGCTGTCTTCATCTGAAGGTTTCGTTCATCTCGTCTTCCTGTCGTCGGCAACTATATTCAAACTTTTGTCCGTTTCTTGTCAAGTAAATATAAGTAGAAAATACTTGTGTCGAGTATTACTAATCTCCTCGCCGCTGTTTGTGAGTCTGAATTTTTCACTTTCCTAAAATCCATTTTTTTTTCATGCCAAACAAAAATAATCTTCCACTCTTTTTTCATCTGTGCAGTGTCATTTGATGGATTTTCCCGTGATTGTAATTAGATGATTAACTCATTTCCCACACTGCCATCATTCCTCTAGTAGAGATTCCTTAATTCTTATTACAGACGAGATAGCTATATCAATTTGCTCTGAGTCCTTGGAAGGTGAAATGTCAGAGACCTCCCTCAGACAAGGACGGAGCCACGTACCACCTTCGAACCTACGTACTGCCTCCCATGGGCACAGCCAGAGTAATGTACTTGTTCGGAAGGAAGCGACCGGACAGACAAGGACAGAACCAAGTACTTAAACGTCTGACACGGACGGAGCAACGTGTCTTTTTTGAGAAATTTTTTATTTGTGCCGATAACCGGCAAATTTATTGTGCACCCGTGAGCGGTAGCGCAAAAGGATTACATAGATCACAACGAGTCTTTGTCAGACCCCAGCGGGCTTCTACATCAGCTTAATTACATACATTACATATTCTTTCATACGGTAAGTTTAACCGACTTGATGCAGAAAAAGGATATAATCTTAAAATTTCAGGTATCGTGTTAGTAACAATAAGGTGTTGTGACATTTCTTGCAGGGTTTGTTTAGACCTATCCCTAAAAGGCTCTATTATTTTTTCTTTTTCACCTTCTTTATTATTATTTTTCTTTTTCACCTTCTAAGACATAAAATTCAAGTTTACGTCCAAATCTTTGGCCACAAACTTTACAGTCCACATGACTGATATCTCCAGATAGGCCAAAGCGCCAGGAGTACCTACCTATGGCTTAGGGTAGGGAAAAGCACCAACAGTACCCATCAATAGTACCTGTAGCCTAGCCTGAGTTAGCAGTTACATCATGTAATCTCCTGACCTTGTAACTTTCTCCAAATACATGTTTTACTTTACACATTTCACTGTGATGGAAAATGTCTCTACTTGTGCTTATCTTAACTCGTCATTTGCCTCAAAGAGGTCTGTAAGTCCCTTTATAATTAGAGTTTTAAACCTTCTGATTGACAAACCCAATGTTGTTTTGAACAACATCTTTACTAAGTGCAAGTTTGGCTAAAGCATCAGCTTTGTCATGCTCTCGGAGGCCTGTATGATGGAGGAAATCCATAACAATTTGATATGAATCCCTCGAACAATTAATGTCTGAGTATTTGTCTCTGGCTTGAGAGACCAACACGTCACATTCTGGGAGAGACTTGCAAGAAGCCACTTACCTCCTTGAGGCAGACACGGATGAGAACGTGGGCCAGAAGAACGCCGGCCGTGGCCGTGGTGATGGTGACAGCCAGTCCCCGCCACGTTCCGAACATGTAGCCCGCCGACACGTTCACTACGATGTACCCCCACATGAACGGCTGCGAGTAGAGAGAGAGGGCGAGAGAACGGCAGGATTGAGTCGCTGAAGTGGGAGATGAACGTGAGCTGGGGGGAAGCGGGGAGGGTAAGTCTGGGGAGGCAGAGAACGAAAGAATAAAAAACGGACGAAGAAAAAAAAGTGATAAAAGAATGAAGAGGAGAGGACGGGAGTAACTGTGGGGTCTCGATAGAAGAAACATCACCACAGTAGTAGTGGTGGTAGCAGTTGTAGTACCAGTAATAGTAATAGTAAGTAGTATTAATAGTAGATGTAGTTGCAGTAGTAGTGATAGTAATAATAAGTATTAGTGGTAGTAGTATGCAGTAGTAGTAATGGTAGTAATAGTGGTGGTGGTGGTAGTAGTAGTTATATCCAGTTGCCCCAGTAGTCGGGATATCGGTACCAATAATATACCATCATCAGGACTATCCCTCACGTCAGTCTCGACCACCACCACCACAGACAACATATAACAACCTTAAAATGTTTTCTCACTGCTATAACGTACTCCACACTCCACCTTCCGTGACAGTTCGTCACCTCTTACCTTCGTTATCAGTCACTGTTTCCTCCGCCAATATATATACATTTTCCCATATCCCTTAGTTATATCTGATCCCTCGCTGTCGTGGCTCATGTATCGCATATGATATCTGTCTCCGATATGTTTCGACGGAATTCAGGTGTTTATTCTTTTCATATACGAAGGCCATGTGAGACTTTCTCAGGTCAAGGTTAAGGCCTTTACACTACACCCTCACCAGGTGTATTGCAAGTTCTTCATAGGTTTTCGTATGTGAACAACTGTGGAGATTGTGTTCCTGCTGATTAATCTCACGGCACAGGTGTGTGTGTGTGTGTGTGTGTGTCACGCAGGCAGGTGTGCTGGCAAGTGGATGTGTGGGTGTAAGGTATGTTTACTGGTGCAGAGGCATTTGTCAAAGGAGCTGTGCTGGTTTTACAGCTACACGTGTGTGTTAGAACAGGTACTCTGCTGTCAACAGTTATCTCGTGTCCCTGAACGGACACAAACATTATGTCTCGTGTCCCTGAACGGGTACAAACATTATGTCTCGTGTCCCTGGACGTGTACGAGCATTATGTCTCGTGTCCCTGGACAGGTAGGAACATTGTCTCGTGTCCCTGGACGGGGACGAACATAATTCTTGTGCCGAGAAGACAAGAAAAAAAAAAAAGGCCTCATATTCCCTATGTACAGCGAGGAACCGTGTGCTCTGAGAGAGGACCATCGAGTGGGGTTGGACCGGTGGGTTGCTCGTGATCACGGCAGACAAGGGCAAAGGGTAGCGGTGTTCCGTCGACAGTCCAGGAAAACACCAGCGACAGAGGTCATTGATTTTGTCGAGTGTGTTTTGGACACCAGGTTACCAGATTCTGATCCTAACCGAGCTCAAATCTATAACCTACTCCTTGCCCACCAGCGGTTATAAGCTGGGTTAGGTCCCTACAGCCAGATCCTGTCGCGTGAGTGGTATTGGCCAACATTAGCGATCAGTAGGTAGACATGATCTGTCACTGGCGGTTCCCTCGTAGGCGGGAAGCGAGGGGGTCAGTCCCGGTAACGGGTTGGTGTCTAGGGAGGTCAGGTAAATGACCCCGCCACACCCACTGGTAAATTATAACGGAAAATGTCACATCAGGGACAACGATCGGGCTCAGACACGCTAACCTGGTCAGACGGCGAGAGGGAACAGTTCGGTATTTACAGCACTGCTAATGGTCTAGAAATAATGTAAGAACACTGGTAATGATAGTAACAGTGAAACGAATAATTGTTATTTTAATGACCCCCCACAATGAAAGTATTGATGATATTACAATTGATGTGAATATATGTTCTGATAATGAAGCCAGTAATAAGAATAATAATAACAGCGATGATAATGATGATAATGATAATGATAATAATAATAATAATAATAATAATAATAAATATAACAATAAACTTTCAAAATTGTTTTATATTTTCTATTAAAGTCAATCCAGCTTCTAGAGTTTCTCCCTGGAGGCTGTCGCTGCAACCGTGTCATCTGGAAACAGCAACTGATTTCTCCTACTCACCCTCTACCCCCAATCTTTTATAGACCTGTCCCTAGTTCCAAGACCCTTGCATTTACCTCTCTCACCATCTTGTTTATAAATAGACCAAACAGCCATGGTGATATCATACATTCTTTTTATCAAGATACACCTTCACCAGTATCCAATGACCCTCCTTTCCTCCTTGCACACATATATTAACCTTCTGGTGAAAATTCATTGCATGTAGTAATCTTCTTCTTGCCTTATAAACCCAAAGCAGTTTTCATAGGCATCTCTGTTCTGCCTGTCAGGTACTCTCTCCGAGTCCATAAATGCCACATGAAATTCACTCTCCATGTACTTCTTAAACACATTCTTCATAGCAAAAAATATAGACCACACATCCCCTGCGACTCCTGAAACCTTATTGCTACTCCCCAGTCAGATGCTCTGTACGTGCCACCAGCTCTCCCATAATCCTTACCTGGTGAACCCAGAAGACTTGTACCCTTTTTCATTCAAACATTTATTTTTGTCGTCTTTGCATTTGTACGTAGGCGCGATGCGTGCACTTCATCTATCCTCAGATACCTCACCATGGGCAATGCACACTTCGAACTGTCTAACTAACCATGCAATAACACCGTCATCCTCTGTCTTGAAGAATCCATCTGCAATCCTGACTACTTCGAGCATTTAACTTCTCTTTTATCATCCTCTTCATCTAAGTCTCACTCTGCATGCCACCTCCTCCCAAACACACCACATTTGCCTCCCTGACACCATATACATTCAGAATACTCACTCCACCTCCTTTTTTTTTTTTTTTACTCCTTTTTCTGTTATCGGCTCCTTCCCGTCCACTCTCCTCCTTTTTCCATCATTTGTCATTTTGTTCTTTTGATATTCGCCTGATTTCTTTTAGTTTCACTCTCTCTGAAATTCACCAATAGTTTTCATCCCCATCTCTCATTTGCCCCCTCTTTTTTCAGCTGTCAAACCTTGCTTTTGTACTCCTCCCAGTAACTTGCACTGTTACACTTCAGATACTTCCCATACAATCTCCTTTTCTGTTTTACATGCAACTTCCTCATTCCACCCCTCACTAGCCTTTCTTATTCAGTCTACTCTCCTCATACCCCATTCCACACGCTAATGATATCGATAATAATAATAATAATAATAATAATAATAATAATAATAATAATAATTATTATTATCATTATTATTATTATTATTATTATTATTACGATTATCATTTTCATATCTAAAGCAATAATCCTTTGTTTTGAAATCCCTGAAAAGCTTCCACTCTGACATCTGTGGAATTTGATTCATTCATTTGTCGCGTTGAATATTATTTAAATGCCCGAAGAGGCCAACCACTCACTCCTGGGATCTTTCCAGCTTATGTAGTATTCCTCTGGCCTAGGTCTGACCATCCCATATAGTATCCCCTGGTATGGGTCTGACCACGTATTCAGTAGCCCCCTTGGCGTAGGTCTGACCATCTCAAGTAGCAGCACGCTGGTTTATGTCTCATCAGCCCTTGTGTGGCTTCTCCGTCTAGGTCTGCATGTCATTGCACGATAAAACAGGTCGTTATAGCAATGGACGGACGGGGTAACAACTTTTCTCGCTAGTCATTACATTAACCAACCAGTGACAGTTGGTAATACTGAGAATTCGTTAGGTTCGTCCGTAATGGGTCGTTAGTAGTAACGGGTCACCGAAGGTCGTTCGTCACAGGACACCTCTCTCTCTCTCTCTCTCTCTCTCTCTCTCTCTCTCTCTCTCTCACACACACACATCACTTAACGCGCGAGTACTTAAAAAGCTGTCATGTCATCACTAGCGAGACAGTCCTGCACGGAGTATGTATTTATGATAAGTTCTACAAATATATGAAAAATAAAAGAAAACGAAAATGTCAGGTATGTAAATAAGTAGATGACTAAGTACACGAGTAATTTGGGTAAGTGATGTCAGGTGAGTGGCTGGAGGGAATAATGGGTTGGTGAGAAAGGTTAGATGTCTGCCTGTCTGTCTGTCTGTCTGTCTGTCTCTGCTAAAGTGCAAGAAATGCTGAAGGGAGGGAAGAAACATGATCCCATTAGTACTTCCATTAAATAAATGACAAGAAAGAGGATCAGAACATGAATGCAGATACTAGTACGAAGGAACGAATTATGTAACACAGGATGAAAGAAAACAGTTCCAAGAGTAGCCTCTGATGTTCGTCGGTCATTCAGCTTTGTTTAGTTACACCACAGGCCGACAAGGGGGAGCAACACATTCTAGACCCTGTCTTTACAAAGGACATGGCACCGTTCCAAGAGATAGAAGTGAATGATATAAGCTTATCGGATCACAATAACACAGATATGACCACGGTGCTAAACGTGCAATTAAATCAGTGTGAACGCGATACAGCAACTAAAGATGACTAGGCTTAGTGACGTGATTTTAAACCGGAAAGAAATCTTTAGTGAGGGTTGTCCAATCGAGTCAAAGTAATGAATGGTATGATAATGAGAACTTTCATAACAATAGACAGAAAAAAGTACAGATGATAAC